>CM070520.1:42387885-42681985 GCA_036346375.1 Guadua angustifolia | reverse complement strand
AATTTCAAAGCTTGAAATTATTTTACATATGTTCCAAATATTCCAAATTGTTTATGTAATTTTCTAGAATTTTTGGAAGTCATTTTATAATTTTAAGAATAGGAAAGAATGCTCTTGAATTATTTTATTCTACAATCATTTTAAAAATCACAAAAGCCTTCTCAGTCCGATTTCCTTCCCTAGGCCAGGACTGTTCTCTGCTTGGCCATTACTGTATGGCCTTTTGACCCGTATTCTGGCCCATTGCATTTTACCAAAGTTGTTTTCATCTTTATGCTTTCTCCGTCATGTTGGCGTATTCGAGCGAATATGCTTCCCTTTGTTGCTCTCCCTCGAGCCAAGCTCGCACTCTCGTGCCACACCGATCACCACCATCACACTACCCCATGCAACCCGCATCACGATGCAAGACAAAAGCATGCCTCACCCCGTCCCATTTGGCACAAATCCTGTGCCATTGCCGCATTTCCGTTTTCCCCAAGCACTTAACTTCCTCCCTCAGCCAAAGTGCGATGTCTTTGGGCACAACCCAAGGCCGTTCACCCCCGTGCTTATAAAACCTCTCCAATTGTGCTTTCCGGTTCACTCTTTTCCCTATCACTCCCTCTCTAATGCCCCAGCTTTGGATTGCTTCTATGAAGTTCTTCGCCCCAAAATCAACTGGACCAACAAAGCTCAATCTTCCTCTTCAATGAGCCATTTCAAATTTCTTAGAGCTTGAGCTTCCTCAGCATGTCCTAATCACTTCCTCTCCTCTTTAGTACCCTTGCTCTACTAGAACACCGCAAACATAGTCACCTCCCTCTGCCACCTCGGGTCACCGTCACCAAGCTCCTCCGGTGAACGTCTACCGCTACCAACCCCCAAATGAACCCCTCACATCCCTTATCCTTCCCCTCCATCAATTTCACCCTAGCGCCATGACATCCCCACCTCCACAATTTACCATGGGCTTTGCCGCTAAGGTCATGCCGTCGGCCATTTCTGACCATTCCTGACCAACGCCAACCCCTCCCCAAGGTCCACTCCCACCCCCTCTTGCTACCTCGAGCCTTAGCGCCCCAAGTTCTACTATTGTTCACTGCCAGTAGCCTCATTGACAAGCAAGCAACACCTATATGGCACCCTCCCCTCTCTCTCATGTAGTCACTAACAAGCTGGCCCCACATGATGGTTTCTTTTAAAACTTATTTTAAAATCTCGCCATGACATATGGGTCCCTTTTCTCGGTTTGGTTTTTAAATGAAATAGATTCACTTCAACCATATCCCCACACGTGAGCCTCTGCGTAATAAACTAGAATTTCTAAATTAAAGGAAATAATTTTGAATAGTATTTTCTCTCTTCTTTTTCTATGTTATATCTCTCGATAAAACTTTTGATGGCCCATTCTCCCTCATACAAACTCCAAATGACTTTTCTTTTGTTTCTAAAGTTTTATAATATAAATATCTTTCTCCTAGAACTTTGTTTTGTAATTTTTAGATTTTATTTGGAATTTATTTGTACTCTTTGGTTTTCTTGTTTAGATGACAATGTACTGGACACGATTGAAGTTGAACCAGAACAAGAACAAACACTCGATGAGCAAGGCAATCGCCCCCTAGATCATGTTGATCCTAGTTTTCAAAGACTATGTTGTTTTAATTATAAATATTTTGTTCAGGCTTAATTATAATAAAGTTGTTATATCTTTGTGGTGGATCAAGATAGCGATCAGAGGGGGTGAATGATCCAAAAATAAAATTTTTCCCACAGAAAATAATCCAAACAAGCCCTCAAGAAAAATACTCAAAAAAAGCAAATGAAATAAGGTGGTTGTCTTGTATGGCCGGTGCTACCGCTGGGTGGCTGGTGGCACCACACGAGGGGCGGTAGCACCAAGCTCAAAAAAAGCTGAAGAACAGTCTGAAAAACAACATGAGTCAAAAGCAAAAAAAATCACATATGAGTGAGTGAAGGACTCAAATATGAATCAACCTAATTTCACCTAAGTTGCTATAGGAATTCTAGAGAACTCCATAATTTCACAAATCATAGCACATACCTCTAGATACGAAACTCAGTAAATAAAAGCAACATGTTTTATCTAGTTTTTCTTTTAAAACTCATTTTTTAATTTTTAGCAAGCTTAGCACGATAAATAAACTTGGATATATCTAAGTTAGTGCTTTTCTTCATATAATATAGCATGGTGTATAGCATTAAGAATAAATCATTTGCATAATAGACAAAGCCCATAAAATAGAAAATAAAGTCTATATGTAATGCATGAAGCATTCTTAAACTCTCCTTAACAAGTGATTCAAATTTAAGCACAAATCTGGTTCAAATTGAGTTATTAGTAAAATTAAACTTAAGAACGGTTTAAAAGAACTCAATCAAAATCGAAACACGTAATGAAGAGAAAAGTTGAAAAACTCTGAACTAGGCGGCTATAAAGCACATAAAAGATAGTAGACAACACTACGGCTTAGACTCGCTCTCATCTTCCCTAATGACTAACATAGTGAAGCTGCCTCTAGATCCCTAGCTAAGGAGTACACACAGACCCTGTCTATCCAGGGGGCCTAACACCTGCTAGACTTATAAGACTGTAAGGGAAATCAACCTAGAAACAAGAGAGAACAGCTAATTGTGTATGATAGCATCCTAAAGCATTAGATAAGAGGTCTATGCAAGGCATGCTAGAAGTCTAAGTGAAGTGAACCATTAACTCTAGAATTTTTCCCAAAAACATCTAGAGAATGCAACAGAAGGAAAATATAGGTCAAAACATATAATACATAATATACAGACCAGCTCCCCCTCACAACAAGCCGTAAGGGCACACAACTCCAAGCTCACTCCTCAAAGCAACAAACCTAGAACTATCCAAAGGCTTAGTAAAGATATCGGTTAACTGGTGGTCACTGTCAACATACTGAAACGCAATATCCCCCTTTTCCATATAGTCTCTAAGGAAGTTATATTTAACATCAATGTGCTTGGTCCTAGAGTACTACACTAGGTTTTTTGCAATGTAAATAGCAAAAGTGTTATCACAGAAAAGTGAAACACTCTCTGTCTGCAACCCAAAGTCTTTCAAGGTCAATCTCATCCAGAGCACCTAACTATAGCAAGTAGCTACAACAACATACTCGACCTCAATGGTAGACTGTGCAAACTCCGGACTGCTTCCTAGATGACCAAGACACAAGAGAAATGCCAATGAATTGGCAAATGCTAGAAATGCACTTCCTATCTATCCTATAACCAGCAAAGTCTGCATCAAAAAAGGCTCTAAGGGACATACAAGAAGAGGAAGAGTTTCAAATACCATAATCAATGGTAGCTCGAAGGTACCTGAAGATGCGCTTCACTGCCTGATGGTGAGAGGCGTGAGGAGAAACCTAAATATGAGTGCACATACACACAACAAAGTGTATGTCTAGCTTCAAGACAGCGAGATACAAGAGAGAGCCGATCATGTTTCTAAACTCCTTTTGATCAACAGGCTCAACATTCTCATCAAGCTCAAAGACAGCAGTGGTGGCCATAGGAGTTATCACCGCTTCCCATCAGACATATCAAAGTGCCTCAGGAGGTCTCGAGTGTACTTGCCTTGATGCAAGAATGTACCCTCCCAAGTCTACTTAATTTGCAAGCCAAGGAAGTAGCTCAACTCGTCCATCATACTCATCTCAAAATCTATGCTCATCACTTTAGAAAACTGAGACACAAGAGAATGAGAAGAGCCACTAAAGATAATATCGTCAACATAAATTTGGATGAGGAGAAAGTGAGAATCCTGGTGTCTGATGAATAGAGTATTGTCAATTATACCCATTTTGAAACCATGCTTGAGAAGATAAGACTTAAACCACTCATACCATGCTCTAGGGGCTTGCTTAAGTTCATACAAAGCTTTGGAAAACTTGAAGATATGGTTCGGATACTTGGGGTTCTCAAATCCTAGAGGTTGCCTGATATGAACCTCTTTCTCAATATACCTATTGAGTAATGCACTCCTGACATCCATTTGATGAAGCTTGAAGCCCTTGGATGCAGAGAATGCCAACATGATCCAAATAGCTTTTAATCTAGCTATAGGGGCAAAAATCTTCTCAAAGTCAAGACCCTCAACCTGAGTGAAACCTTGTGCAACTAGCCTAGCCTTATTTCTAATGATAACCCCATCCTCACTTTGCTTGTTTTTGAACATCCACTTGGTCCCAAAGATATTATGACCAGATGGAGGCTCTACAAACAGCTAGATTTTGTTACTCTCAAAGTTTTTAAGTTCCTTATGCATAGCATTAATTCAAGACTTGTCGGATAATGCATGAGTAATATCTTTTGGCTCAACAGATGCAACAAAGGTAGAGTGAAAATAGAAAGAAGATAAACTTGATTTTAAGTGTGTCACACACTCAAATAGATCACCAATGATCTGATCAAATGGTTGAGAACACTGAATATGGCAGGGAGGACCAGAAGTGGAAGTGACCTCTACCTCTTGAACAGAAGAGACAGGAATAAAGCCACTCGCTGAAGAAGAGTCTGAAGGTAAAGGCTGGTCTCCCTAGGGTGGAGAAATAGAAATAGAAGGTACCTCAGGTGTAGAAGGGACTGAATCAGATGGAACACTATCATCTCCATTATCTCCATCCTCTACAAAGATGGTCTCGGAGGGATAAGAAAAGCCTGATATATCAGGTCTAGCTCCTAGGCTAGCCTCATCAAAGATCACCTCACATGTCTTTATGATCCTATTTGCATCACAACTCCATACACTATAGCTACGAGAAGAGGTCGAGTAACCTAGAAAAATACCATCAGAAGAACAGGACTCAAACTTATCTAGATTACTAGACTCAAGATGAAACAGTTACAACCAAACACACAAAAATAAGAAACACTGGGCTTTTGCCCATACCTCAACTCGTAAGAAATGCGGTGCAAATGTGCTCTCAAGAAAACACGATTAGACACATGACATGCAGTAGCTATAGCCTCAGCCCAAAACTTCCTAAGAGTATTGTACTCATCTAGCATCGTCCTGCTCATCTCTATCAGAATAATGTTCTTCCTTTCCACTACGCCATTTTGAGGGACGTAAGGAGAGGAGAATTGATGCTCTAAACCATACTATACACAAAAACTCTCAAAGTAGGAGTTCTTGAACTCCGCGCTATTATCACTGCGTATAGCTCATAAGGCACCTTGAAGCTCAAAAGATAACTTACTAACCAAACCCCTGAAATGAGAAAATGTCTCATCCTTCGAGACCATGAAAAATACCCAAGAATACCTCAAAAATCATCGACAATGACAAGAATATACCACTTCCCACCTGCTGATTTCTCTAGCTGGACCAACAATGTCCATATATAAAAGCTATTCTGGTGCATCAATCATCACAACAGTGACTAGTGGATGAGAAGCAGCAACCATCTTGCCGTATCGGCAAGGAGAGTAAACTAAGTTTTTGACCATCTTGAGTTTAGGCAAGTCAGGAATGAGATCACGGTTGCTAAATCTTGTCCAATGATCAAAGCTAATGTGACCAAGTCTCCTGTGCCAGAAGGAGAGATCACGGGACTCTGAAGCAATCAAACAACGAAGAGAGTCTGTAACATCCCAAAATTTGCTTTAACTGTATTTACGTTATTTCGAATTATTTGGGAATATCTAAAATTTATTTTGAATTTTTGGAATTAATAAGAATTTAAGCTTTATCGAATTAATCATATAAAATAAAGATCATGTATTTCGCGTGCGCATAAATTCCAAATTTAGTTTAAAATAATAATATCTAAAAAATAAGGATATTTCTTTCAAATACCCTCAAAAACTTGTTTATGGAATTAGTTTGTCGATTTTTTTAAAATAATCGTATAAGTGTCTGATCCACTAAAAGAATTCTTACAGAAAAACTATATATCAAAAAATCACAAAACCAACTTTGATAGATTCTAAATATTCCCTAGTATTTTAGGGAATTTTTCCAAGATTTTTAGAGCTCTTTTGCTATTTTATCCTAAACGCATTTTGCTCCAATACTGTTCAAAATACGAGATTCGATCGGACAAGGATGTGCAGAAACGGAAGGAGTTTATTGCGGGCGTCATTTCCGTTTTCCTAGCCGTTTCCTCTGCCTGCACTAACCCATGCAATGAGTAAAGAGTTTTCAGCCGATTGATTTCCTTACATGATTAACTAGCAACCATTTCCTGTACGTTTCATTCCAAGCCGTTTCCTTTCCAGTTGCTTCTTCTGCCTTCCTTTATTCATTCGGTTTCTAGTCACGATTTTTCCTTGCCTCTTCAGTTTCCTGGCCGTTTCTACCAATTTCATTTCTTCTCCTTATGCGTATGAAGCCATTTCTTGCCAAGCCAACTTCCTTTCCAGACGTTTCTTCTATCAGTGCGTCGTTTCCTTTCTACCGAATACATGCATGCACGTTTCCATTACTAGCAACGTACGCATGGACACTCCATCCTTTCCAGTCGTTTCCTCTATTTGTTTTTAATTCATCACGACTTGATTTCAGCCGTTTCTAGTCACGAATGAATTCATCAGTTTCTAGTCGATTGCACCATCAGTTGTTAGTCACGAAAGTAAAACACTCCCGGTTCCTTTTTCATTCCGTAACCAAAGTCTCCGTAGCCAAGTCTCCTGCAAAAGTCTTGTTCCTTGTCGCCGAGTAGCGCCGCCGCCGCGCGTGCTGCCGCCGACTATACTCCGACGTCGACCGACCGTCTGCACGCAGCTGCCGCCTGCACGCGCCGCCGTCATCGCCTCGCCTCGACCGTACTTCTTTTCTCTCACGCTCTGCTTTTATCGATCTATGATCTCGCATGTGTATTTATACATTATAGACATGTTAGCGTTATATACGCTGGTACGGACACACACACACACATATATATATATATATATATATATATATATATATATATATATACTGAACGCATGTATAAATATTAGGATGATCTGCTTGTATAAGTCAGAATGATATGCGTGTATATATATGTACATACTAGTTTCCGTTGCCTTCATATGCATGTATATGTAGACATATATGTCATTGTGAAAGTATTTTTGATACGGTCTGGCGTATCCTTCATTGCCGTCGCCACCGCTGCTACCATCGCCGCCGCTATAGCCATTTGCTTGGCCATGCACCTTCTTCAGTAGCCAAGTCTTTCTCTCGCGCGTAGCTCGAAGAAGACGAATCGAAGCAAATCAAAGAAAAACCGGAGCAAATCAAAGAAAACCGTAGGAAGAAGGATACATATATACAAGATGAACAGTGCCATGCAACTAGATAAATTTTTACGTAAATTTGTAACTAAATTGCGGATTTTTTCTTTTTTGCTACAAATTTGTTATAAGTCTAAATTGCATGCAACAAGTTTTGTAAATTAGTAAAAATTAATACCTTCTCACAGTAATTTTTATGAAATTTTATAAATGAATTTATACTGTTAAAATATTCCAGGAAACTTCAAAATTATGAATTTTGTAGCTCCCAAACTATATGTTCAAAAATGCCAAAATAAATTTTATAACTCCTAGAAAATGCTAAACTATTTATCTAGAAGTTTTCATGACGTTACGAATTAGTTTGGTTTGTCGTATTTTTCCGAATGTGTGTTTGTATGTTGTTTTACATGTTTATTTGGTTCTTTATCTGTTACGCGTAGACGTTGAGTTGCATGCAGACATGGATTTCGAGGATCAAGCTCCAGACCAAGACTCGCTCCTTTTCAAAGGTAAGTTATGCTTTGACCATGTTGCTCCTAATTTTTGAAATATACTTTGTTTTAAACTATGCATGCTAATTCAACTAAAAATGACTTTAATTATTTTGGGTGAATTAGCTATCCAACCAAATTGTATATGCCACCTTGATATCATTTGTATGCCATGATTCCTTGATAACTTAAGTTAAGTAAATATTAGTTGGTTGATGATATTGTGCCAACACGGGAGGCTAGACCGTGAATAGTTGCTTAGCCATGCATGTACATGAACCATTCTATTTGGATTACAAAATCAACACTGACTAAAGAATAGTGAATGCTTTTTAATGAAATGTGGAATGATGTTGGTATTAACATTGGAATGTAGAGACTGTGTGGTTCTACATGAAAGATGAATATGAGCATGTGTTGAATCTTAACAACTTGGGGTGGAATTGATTTAGATCGGGGCAAGTGGACCGAGGCTTCGGCTGTGGGCCTATGTGGCAAATGGGGGTGGGTTGAGGTTGTGAGGGCTGGTGCCAAATTGAGGGAATGATGTCTTGCCTTGGTCAGTTAAGGACTTTATCTTGCAAGCCTTTGACCTGAGTCTCTCGTACAACCACATGTCTGAATGGGAAGACCTAGTTTAGTAGGATTCGATGTCTTACCTTTGATACCTCGGGTGGCTAGCATGGGGTAATCAGATGGGGGAGCGTGTTTATGCTACGGCTTGGTACTCGTCCAACAGTGTTTGTCGGTCCTATACTTCGGCTCTAAGTGAGGGAAGTGATAGTGAAGGCAACCCGGAGAGGTTCTTAGGTGGAGATAGAAGTCTCTGAAAAGCTTTGTTACGGTTAATTCCTTTTGTGGTGTGTGACTGTATCTTGTGGGTAAAGTGTACAACCTCTGCAGAGTGTTCAAAACTCGTTCAATAGCCGAGTCTACTAGATCGACAATGCTCGGAATTACAAATAAGGGGTAGTGTTTAAAAATAAAATGGGGTGGAAGGTCAGGTGCCAAAGAAAGTTGATTAGAGACTGTGTCCAAATAATGGGAAAAACAACTTGAGATATATATAATGGTTATATGGTTTTGATACTTTCAATTTAAATAAAGAAGTAGTTTAAAATATTGATGCAAAAGCAAATTAACCAGTAAGGCCATTCCTTTGTAATAAGCCATGCATGTAGTAAATAGACCTGCATTTTGTGCATGACTTGTTGAGTACGGTGTGTACTCACCCTTGCGGACAAACTTACCAGAGGAAGAGACTACGCCTGCGTATGAAGAGGAGTTCGTTGAAGAGCCGGAGAACTAGGGAAACAAGCCTCAGTCGGGGCATCTGTGGAGAAGATGAAGCACCATGACATTTTTATATTTTCCGCTGTTGAACTTTGTTTACTTTGACTATTGTAAGCCCTGCGTGGCAGACTATTGTAAGGGACCATAAGGTCGAATAACTCATTTATATACATGTTTGATGTACTTTATTATTATTCCGCTGCGTATGTTTGTGGTAAATTAAGCCCTATTTAGCCTGTGTGCACTAGCGCGATCCTGGACTAGTGCAGAATACACAGAGTGTCCAGATTTGCAAATTCGGGGCACGACAGAGGTGGTATCAGAGCATACTGACTATAGGTCTTGACCCTAGATAGATTGGCGGTTCTTTAGGAACTTCAAAATTATTTTCTAAAAGGAAAATTTAACTTGAAAGAATGATAAGTTCTTGACTTGTCTTATTCTTCTATTCTTTTCTTCTTGCTGAAATTTCTATCTTTCCTCACTGGTTAAACTGAAATCTTACCTCAATTGTCTTGAGTAGATAACGATGTATCACACTTAAGGGAAAAGTATTGGGTGTCATGTTGCCGAATCCGAAGATCTTGAAGACAAGAATCGTCAGACCCGAGGGAAAAAGGGTGAAGTGATGAAGAGTTCGGGAGTAAGAAGAACCAGTGCTTCCGTAGCCAGTTGAGACTCGTGTGTGAAGAGTTGCGTCAGTCTAAGATAGAAGTGCTACCCTCTTAGACGGTAGATTATTGTGTGTTTAGGTTAATTTGGTTTTCTTGGATTGCTGAGTGTGCAGTATGCGTTGCAGAGCTTTTAGGCTTGAATAAGCAGCCATACCAAGTTAGTAATTGTTTGCTTAAGTTTTTGAGTCAAACCTTTCTCCCCGCACTAGTTTCTTGTGTACTTGTCTTCTCTGTTTCCCTCTTTCCTATAAAACATTATTGTTCTTCAGATGGTGAACACACGTGGAAGCCGTGGAGCGGGAGGAAGCGATTCACAGCAGGACGGAAATCAAGACAATGCATTGAATCCTCAACCAGCATCACCTGTTGATATGGGTAACCTAGGAGCTTTCTTGACTGCCCAGACTCAACTCATGCAGACGATGATGCAACAGATGCAACAGTTGCAGAATCAAGCTGCAGCCCACAACAACAACCCAGCTGTACACCACGGACATCAGTCTAGGCTGTCCGATTTCATGAGAACCAGACCCCCAACCTTTTCTAGGAATGTCAACCCCATTGAAGCTGATGACTGGCTATGCACCATTGAGAGGAAGCTGCACATATCCCAATATGTAGGCAATGAGAGGGTTTTGTATGCCTCTCATCAGCTAGAAGGCACAGTCGCAGAGTGGTGGGAAAATTATTGTGCTTCCCACGAGCATCCTCAGGAGATCACCTGGGATGAGTTCACTATAGCTTTCCGCCAGTACCATGTGCCGGAAGGGATGATGGAGCTTAAGAAAGAAAAATTCAGGTCGTTGAAGCAAGGAGGCCAATCTGTGGCCAATTATCTTAACAAATTCACACAGCTTGCACGTTATGCACCAGAGGACGTAGCCACGGACAAGGCTAGGCAGTCCCGGTTTATGAAGGGACTCAACTCTGGACTTCAGGTGGGACTGATCACCCACACGTTCCCTGATTTCCAGGAGTTGGTCAACAAGGCGCTCATTCTAGAAGATAAGCGCAAAGAGCTGGATGACAACCGTAAGCGTCACTTGGCACAGCAAGGAGGACACCAGGGTCAGCTGAGACCAAGGGTGGTACCTCAACAGTTCACTAGGTTTCGATCGGGAGCGCCAAGAGCACCAATGCGCAGTGACCTCACGGTCGAACCCTCAAACACCAGAAGGCGGTCAATCAGCGCAGGAAATTCAGCAATGGTAGGAAGACGCTGTTACAGTTGTAATGAGATAGGGCATTTTGCCAATGTTTGTCCCAAGAAGGGAGGAGTCACTCTGTTGCTTTTAACCGGGTAACACACCGGCAAAACGCCAGCTCAAGGTGGAAGCCGAGCACTGTCAAGCCGGAGCCGCCCCATCGAGAGTGCATGCGAAGAAGGGTTAACCACATTACAGCAGATGAAGTTCAGAATGCATCCGACGTCGTACTGGGTAAGTTTCTAGTTAATTCAGTACCAGCTACAATTTTGTTCGATTATGGAGCTTCACATTCATTTATATCATGGATATTTGTTATGGAAAATGATTTGGATATGGTTAACCTTAAGAGTACATTTATAGTCCAAACCCCTGGATCAAAACTCCGAACTAAAGTAGGATGCTCCGCGGTTAAATTAATAATAAATGGAATAGAGTTCCTAGTGAACTTAATTATACTAGATACCCAGACCATAGATGTTATTCTGGGAATGGATTGGTTATTCAAGCACAAGGCAGTGCTGGATTGTGGACGAAGAGTAGTAATAGTAGAGGGCTCGGATGGAAAGAAGGTGGAGATTCAAGCAATTGCTACTCAGGATGGTCAACTAATGGTTAACAGTGTGAAAGCTGTAGAAATGAAAGATGTCTCGGTAGTTAATGAGTACCCGGATGTATTTCCAGAGGATCTACCAGGAATGTCACCAGACAGGGATATAGAGTTTGTAATCGAGCTAGTACCTGGGATAGCTCCAATAGCCAAGAGACCCTATAGGATGTCTACCGAAGAGTTGGTAGAGATGAAGAAGCAAATTGAGGAATTGTTAGAAAAAAGATTTATAAGGCCAAGTTCGTCCCCATGGGGAGCACCAGTGCTATTCGTAAAGAAAAAGGATGGGAGTTTCAGAATGTGTATAGACTATCGTGCACTCAATGATGTGACGATAAAGAACAAATATCCGTTGCCCAAGATAGATGATCTCGGGGGGGGGAAAAGGGGAATTTTTTTTAAAAAAAAGGGGTTTGGGGAAAAGCCGGCCATTTTTTTTTTTCCCTTGGGGGGGGTTTTCCCCCTTTGGGGCCCCCAAAAAAAATTTTAAAAAATTTTAAAAAAAAGGGGGGGGGAAAAATTTTTTTTGGGAAAATCCCCCCTTTTTTTTTTTTTTTTTTTAAAATTTTACCAAAAGGGGTTTTTTTTTTCCCCATTTTTTTAAAAAAAAAAAAAAGAAATTAAAAATTTTAAAAAAAAAAAAAAAAAAAAAAATTTAAAAAAACCCCCCCGGGGTTTAAAAAATTTTTCCCCAAAAAAAAAAAGGGGGAAAAGAAAGGGGGTTTAAAAAATTTTTTTAAAACCCAAAATTTTTTGGGTTTCCCCCCCTTTTTGGGGGTTTTTGGGCCGTTTTTCCCCCCTTTTTTTAAAAAAAACCCCTTTTTTGGGGAAACCGGGGGGTTTTTGGGAAAAGGAAAAAAGGGGAAAAAGGGGGTTTTTTTAAAAAAATTTTTTTAAAAATTTTAAATTTTGGAAAATTAAAAATTTTGGGGAAAAATTTCCAAACCTTTTGGGAAAAAAAAATTAAAAAAAAACCCCCAAAAATTTCCCCCTTTTGATTCCCATTTTTAAAAAAAATTTTTTTGGGTTTTTTTTCCCCCCCCCCCTTTTCCCCAAAAATTTTGGCCCCGGGGCCCCCCCCCCCCCTTTTTGGGGTTTTTCCCCCCTTTTTTCAACCCCCCCCAAAAAAAGGGGGGCCCTTTCCCCCCTTTTTCCCCCCAAAACCCCCCCTTTTTTTGGGTTTCCCCTTTTCCCCCTTTTGTTCGGGTTTTTCCCCCAAGGGTTTTTTGGCCCTTTTTTTTAAAATTTTTTTGGGTTTTGGAATAAAACCCCCCCCTTTTTTCCCCCTTTTTTTAAAACCCCGGGTTTTTTTTAAAAATTTTTTTTTTTTCCCCCTTTTTGGAAAACCCCCCTTTTTTTTTTTTACCCAAAACCCCCTTTTCCCCCCCTTCCCCCCCCGGGGGGGTTTTTAAACTTTCCCCCCCCCCCCTTTTTTTTGGGGGGAAAAACCCTTTTTCCCCCAAAGGGGGGGGGGTTTTTTTAAAGGGCCCTTTTTGGGGCCCCCCCCCCGGGTTCCCCGGGGGCCCCCCCTTTTGGGGAAATTTCCACCCTTGGGAAAACCCCCCAAAATTTTTTTGGTTTTTTTTTTTTTTTCCTTTTTTTTTTTTTTTTTTTTCCTTTTTTTTTCCCCCGGAACAAACCCCCCTTTTGGGGGGGTTTTTACCCCCCGGGGGGGTTTAGGAAAAGGGAAAAAATTTTTTATTTTTAAAAACCCCCTTTTGGGGGGTTTTTTTTTTGGGTTAAAATTTTTTGGGCCCCCCCTTTTTCCGGGGGGGGGGGGTTTGGGGCCCGGTTGGGGAAAAATTTTTAAAATTTTTTTCCCGGGAAATTGTTTTTTTTTTTTTTGCTTTTTTTGGTTTTTAAAAAATTTTTTAAAATTTTTTGGGGCCCGGGGGGGAAACCTTTGGGGGAAAAAAAAAAATTTTTTTTTTAACCCGGGGGGGGCCCCCCCGGGGGGGGGGGCCCCGGGGTGGGGGTTTTAAAGGGGCCCCAAATTCCCCCTTTTTAAAAGGGGGGGGGGGCCCGGGGTTTTTTTTTTCCCCCTTTGGGCCCGGGGGGGGGGGGGCCCCTTTTCCCCCCCCCCCTTTCCCCAAAGGGCCCCTTTTTTTCCGGGCCCGGCCCGGGGGGGCCCCCCGGGGCCCCCGGGGGGCCCCCGGGGGCCCCCGGGGGGAAGCCCCCGGGGGGGGGGCCCCCCCCCGGGGGGTTCCCTGGGTTTTTGGGGGGGGCCCCGGGGAAGGCCCCCGGCCCTTTTGCCTTTCCGGGGTTTTTGGTTTGGGCCCCCTTTTTTTCTGGGGCCCCCAATTTTAAATTTGGGGCCCCCCCGTTTTTTGGGGGCCCCCGGGGGCCCCTTTTTCCCCTTTTTTTCCCAAAAGGGGTTGGGGGTTTTTTAAAAAAATTTCCCTTTTTTAAATTTTTTTCCCTTTTTTTAATTTTTGGGAAAATTTTTGGAAAAATTCCCCAAAAAATTTTTTTTTGGGGGGTTTTTTTCCCTCCCCAAAAAGGGGGGGGGTTTTTTTTCCCAGGGCCCCCTTTTTTAAAATTTTTTTTTCCCTTTCCTTTCCTTTTCCCCCCCCCCCCCCTTTTTTTTTTTCCCCCCCGGGGGAAAGGGGTTTTAAAACCCCCCCCCCCTTTTTTTTTTGGGGGGGGCCAACCTTTTGGGCCCCCTTTTTTTTTAAAATTTTCCCCCCCCCCTTTTCTACCGATTTCATTTCTTCTCCTTATGCGTATGAAGCCATTTCTTGCCAAGCCAACTTCCTTTCCAGACGTTTCTTCTATCAGTGCGTCGTTTCCATTCTACCGAATGCATGCATGCACGTTTCCATTACTAGCAACGTACGCATGAACACTCCATCCTTTCCAGTCGTTTCCTCTATTTGTTTTTAATTCATCACAACTTGATTTCAGCCGTTTCTAGTCACGAATGAATTCATCAGTATCTAGTCGATTGCACCATCAGTTGTTAGTCACGAAAGTAAAACACTCCCAGTTCCTTTTTCGTTCCGTAACCAAAGTCTCCATAGCCAAGTCTCCTGCAAAAGTCTTGTTCCTTGTCGCCGTTGGTAGCGTCGCCGCCGTCGTCGCTGCTGCCGCCGACTATACTCCGACGTTCGACCGACCGTCCGCTGCCGCAGTTGCCGCCGTGCACCGCCTGCCGTCGTCATCGCCTGGCCTCGACCGGTACTTCTTTTCTCTCACGCGCTTTGTCTCTATCGATCGATGATCTCGTCATGTGTATTTATACATGTATAGACATGTTAGCGTTATATATGCTTGATACGGACACATATATATATCTGAACGCATGTATAAATATTAGGATGATCTGCTTGTATAAGTCGAGAATGATATGCGTGTATATATATGTACATACTAGTTTCGTTGCCTTATATGCATGTATATGTAGACATATCGTCATTGTGAAAGTATTTTTGATCGGATGCGGTATCCTTCATTGCCGTCGCCACCACCACCTACCATCGCCGCCCATTGTAGCCATTTGTAGCCATGCGCCTTCTTGATGTAAGTCTTTCTCTCAGCGTAGCTAGAAGAAGAAGAATCGAAGCAAATCACAGAAAAACCGAAGCAAATCAAAGAAAACCGTAGGAAGAAGGATACGTATATACAAGATGAACAGTGCCATGCAACTAGATAAATTTTTACGTAAATTTGTAACTAAATTGTGGATTTTGTCTTTTTCGCTACAAATTCGTTATAAGTCTAAATTGCATGCAACAAGTTTTGTAAATTAGTAAAAATTAATACCTTCTCACGGTAATTTTTATGAAATTTTATAAATGAATTTATACTATTAAAATATTCAAGGAAAGTTCAAACTTATCAATTTTGTAGCTCTCAAACTATACGTTCAAAAATGCCGAAATAAATTTTATAACTCCTAGAAAATGCTAAACTATTTATCTAGAAGTTTTCATGAAGTTACGAATTAGTTTGGTTTGTCGTATTTTTTCGAATGTGTGTTTGTATGTTGTTTTACATGTTTATTTGGTTCTTTGTCTGTTACGCGTAGACGTTGAGTTGCGTGAAGACGCGGATTTTGAGGATCAAGCTCCAGACCAAGACTCGCTCCTTTTCAAAGGTAAGTTATGCTTTGACCATGTTGCTCCTAATTTTTGAAATATACTTTGTTTTAAACTATGCATGCTAATTCAACTAAAAATGACTTTAATTATTTTGGGTGAATTAGCTATCCAACCAAATTGTATATGCCACCTTGATATCATTTGTATGCCATGATTCCTTGATACCTTAAGTTGGGTAAATAATAGTTGGTTGATGATATTGTGCCAACACGGGAGGCTAGACCGTGAATAGTTTCTTAGCCATGCATGTACGTGAACCATTCTATTTGGATTACAAAATCAACACTGACTAAAGAATAGTGAATGCTTTTTAATGAAATGTGGAATGATGTTGGTATTAACATTGGAATGTAGAGACCTGTGTGGTTCTACATGAAAGATGAATATGAGCATGTGTTGCCTTTGTTAACAACTTGGGGTGGAATTGATTTAGGCTGGGGCAAGTGGACCGAGGGCTTCGTGCAGTGTGGGCCTATGTGGCAAATGGGGGTGGGTTGAGTGTTGTGAGGGTGTGTGCCAAATTGAGGGAAGGATGTCTTGCCTTGGTCGATTAAGGACCTTACCTTGCAAGCCTTTGACACGAGTCTCTCGTACAACCACATGTCTGAATGGGAAGACCTAGTTTAGTAGGATTCGATGTCTTACCTTTGATACCTCGGATTGGCGAATTACATGGGGTAACTGTATGGGGAGCGATACCTATGCTACGGCTTGGTACCATCCAACAAATGTTTGTGGGTCCTATACTTGACTCTCGAGTGAGGGAAGTGATAGTGAAGGCAACCCGGAGAGGTTCTTAGGTGGAGATAGAAGTCTCTGAAAAGCTTTGTTATGGTTAATCGCCTTTGTGGTGTGCGACTGTATCTTGTGGGTAAAGTGTACAACCTCTGCAAAGTGTTCAAAACTGTTCGAATAGCCGAGTCCATGGTACTGGACAATGCTCGGGAATTACAGTCAAGGGGTAGTGTTTGAAAATAAAATGGGGTGGCAGGCTGTGTGCCAAAGAAAGTTGATTAGAGACTGTGTGTCCAAATAATGGGAAAAACAACTTGAGATATATATAATGGTTATATGGTTTTGATGCTTTCAATTTAAATAAATAAGTAGTTTAAAATATTGATGCAAAAGCAAATTAACCAGTAAGGCCATTCCTTTGTAATAAGCCATGCATGTAGTAAATAGACCTGGATTTTGTGCATGACTTGTTGAGTACGGTGTGTACTCACCCTTGCGGACAAACTTACCAGAGGAAGAGACTACGCCTGCGTATGAAGAGGAGTTCGTTGAAGAGCCGGAGAACTAGGGAAACAAGCCTCAGTCGGGGCGTCTGTGGAGAAGATGAAGCACCACGACATTTTTATATTTTCCGCTGTTGAACTTTGTTTACTTTGACTATTGTAAGCCCTGCGTGGCAGACTATTGTAAGGGACCATAAGGTCGAATAACTCGTTTATATACATGTTTGATGTACTTTATTATTATTCCGCTGCGTATGTTTGTGGTACATTAAACCCTGTTTAGCCTGTGTGCACTAGTGCGATCCTGCATTAGTGCGAAATACACACAGTGTCCGGATTTGCAAATTCAGGGCACGACAGAGTCTCTAGAAGAAACAAAAAAATCAGCACTAAAGACTCTCCCAAATCTAGAAATCCCGCAAAGTAACTCCCTTAATGAATCAACGATTCTATAAGCATTGCTCTTAAAGTTTACCTCGAAAGAGTCATCGATAAGTTAAGAAACAGAAAGCAAATTATATTGCAGCTTACTCACTAAGGCAACATCCTTAAGAATGAAATTTTTATTAATGCAAACGGTACCTTTAGCAATGACTCTACCTGATGAAGCATCCCCAAAAGTGATCAACTCATCACCAGAGGCTCAGACTAGGGAAAAGAACCAACGAGAGTCTCCAGTCATATGACAAGAACAACCAGAATCGACAATCCAAACCTCTCCCTTCCCCATCTGACAAACTTGATCAAGACACAAGAGAGAACTTGACTCAATACTGGAATAAAGTGACGACTTGGGAACTCAATACTGGACCACACGATGCCTCAAAATACCAGCCATAGAAGAAGATTAGACTCTAGTGTTGGTCTGCCGTCCAGCAAAGGCCAAACCATCCCAGTGAGGCTATCCAAATCTCCTACTAGGAATCACCTCACATCGCTGATATCTACCTCAATGGAAAAAATGAGGAATATCAAGAGGACGGTGGTAAGATTTGACCATGAGCAGCTCCAGGACTAAAACTCAACTGAACAACATGAAAACCGAGTCCTGGACGCTGCCCAAAAATATGTGACCCTCTAACCTGTCTAGCAGCAGTGCAAGCCTTAGAAGCACTAAAGTCTAGAGATGACCCTGAATACCCCTAAGAGCAGCAACACACACACATCTTATGATCTTGGCACGTCTGAAACAGAAATCTGCCAAATGTCCATCCTTCTAATAGAAGGTGCATGTATACTTCGCCTTGCTAGAGGTAGAAGCAGCTAGAGGAGTATCCTTTTGGTCAGAGATCCCATGGACAATCCCAACAGACCTAAACACAGTGGTGCTTACCCTGGGAGCAACTACAATCTCTCTACTCTTGGAGCTGCGCACAATAGTAGGAAGATGAGTCCTAGCGTGCTCCAAGTAGTCAAATCCTAGACCCTGATTAAATCAGCTAATCTTGGATTGATCTAGAATGAGATTGACCTTCTTCTTGCCTTCTACAAACTTCTTGAGAGTGCTCACAAAATACTCACACTCCCAGAAGAAAGGGGCACAAGAAGAACCGGGAAGAGGGGAGGAAGAAGAATTAGGAAGAGAAGATCTACCAGCACGTGTATTTTTCTCCCTTAGTATGTCTGCCTTAATTTTGAGGGCCTCACAAGAAACACAAGAAGCATTTCTAATCCTAAGGGTCTGGGCCTCAAGCTTCTTCCTAAGTTTGACTTGGATTTCATCCAAGTCCCCCTCAATCATAGCACATCGCTAGCAACTTTCTTGAGACTTATCTAGTAAATCCTTACCAAGTTTAGCACACTTATCATTTAAGGATTCATTGTCAAATTTTAGTTTCTTACAACCCTCATATGAGCTAACAGGGTCCTTTGAAGCATGTATTTCAAGTTCATCATTTCTAGGAGAGAGCTTCCTAAGGTGAATGCTCATGGCATCAATTTCAGCAAGCAATTCAGGGTAATTATCACGTGATGGAGTAGAGTGAGCATGAGGAAAACTAGCATGTAAGGGCATAGTTTTAGTAGGTTCATTGCTAGCATTCTTCAACCTAAGATGATCTAGTTCAAACAACACACTTCATGCATAGTCCTTAGATTCTCTAGCTCCACAAGCAGGGCATCACACAAAGAACAGTCATCACTGACTCGAGAGGGAGAAGATTTAAGACAAGCTAACTCCCGAATCAAGGTACCTACTTTCTTCTCAAGCTCCATACACCTAGCTCTAGCTCTAGCATGAAATTTCCCTAATTTGAAGAAAGCTTCATTGAGTTGGTCATAGGAGGGTACCTCATCTGAGTTGCTGTAGAGCTCAGAGTCGCTAATGCATTTAGCGTCCGCTATGAAGCACATCCCGGTGAAGTCGTCGTCGCTCTTGTTCTTCTCTTGCGGATCATTCTTGCCTTCATCACTCTAGGTCTCCTTGTCGGAGAGGTTGATGTCGTCGAGTGCGGCGAGGACACGGTGGAAGAGCTTCTTGTTCTTTGAGAAGTTGTGGTACTTCTTCTCATGTGCCGGCTCGCCAACGGGAGATTTCTTGTTGCGGTTCTTATCGATGTAGTCATTTCTAGCCGAGCCACTGGTGTCGTTCTTACCCTTCTCCACCTTGGGGTAGTTCGCTCAAATGTGGTTGGGGCCACCAAACTCGAAGCATGTGATTATGCCACCTCTCTTCCTCTCTCTCACCCTTTTGTAGGCATGAGAAAACATGCGAGCCAAAAGAGCAATTTCATTTTCTAAAATTTTTTCTAGTTGGTCATCGCTTAGCTCATAAAGGGCAAAGAGGGAGAAACCAACAAGTAAATCAGAAGAGAATCCAGTGGGATTAGTGACCAAGGCCATTGACTAAGATTTTCTCTTGCGAGAGATGATGTCGATCTCATGAGTCTTGAGTCAGGAATAAATCCCGACAAGAGTCAGAGTTGATAAGTTAGTAGTATCCTTGATGCTAGTCACTTTCATCTCCCAAACTCAAAGATCGAATGTAATCAAGAAATGTCGAGCATTATCCGAGTCAAGGTATATGTAACCAATTGCCCAGAAATCACTTAAAATCTTTGTAAAACAACCAAAGCACTCATCAAGACTCTCACCAGCATATTGTTGAAATTTGTTGTATTCACGCTTGTATTGGTCCTATCTCACTGTTTTTATTTGAGTGGTGCCCTCATGGTAAGCATCGAGGGTCACCTAAATCTGATGAGCAGAATGGAGGTGAGAAATCCTATTGTACTCACTACGGCTAAGATCTTGTATGAGGATGTTCCTTGTTTTAGCGTTTGCCTCAACATCAGCCATATTATCGGTAGTGATGTTGTAACACCCCGGCGCCAAACGCACCGCGAATGCTACAAAAAAAAACCTTAAATAACAAACGACACCTCTACGAAAAGATTGAAACTGAATTTAATCTCTAAACTCTTAAACCGGCTTAAAACTAAGTCACCGAATTTACAAAATTTCGCATAACCTCTCTAGAACAGAGGACATCCACTCGTGAGACATAAGAACAATAGCAATTATATAATAATATCATAAGCAACTAAAGGAACCGACTAAGCACAAACATGGGTCATGGTGCCAACCAACCCCCATGACCCCAAGGCATACAAAATAACTCCCACAAATTACTTATTACAAAACATGAGCTCATTAAGTTTGAAATCACAAGGCTAAAATGAAAATAGGGTGATAAGCCGTGACGTGCTACTACTCCCATCCCAAAGATGCCGACTTCAGGAACCTACACACATTTCTGAGAAAAAGCGTGAGTCGAAGACTCAGCAAGCACAACAAAGTAGCAATATCAATAACAATTAACATGTGTAATTCATAAACAGGCCCATATTTTGGAATACTAAATTAACACGTATAACAAAAAGAAGAAATCACTATTGGTTACTTCATCAACTACCTTGTTCACGGATTTCACATACCTCATTAGACCACATGGAACGAGTCCACGACCTGATCCATTCTTAATCCTGTAATTTACCCTCAACCCAAAGGTCATCTGCTGCCATTCACCATTAGATTACCATGCAATGCATCCAACCAAAAACATATACAGGGAATTTGGCACACATCTTATTTAGACAATTTTGGGGGAGTTACCCCCACACCTTACCACTCACCACAAGAGCCATTAAATTCAACGCTATGCAATACAGACATGTTGGAATGCTCAAGTGCAATTGTCATGAATAGAAAAAAATGCAACCTTCATTCATTTCCAATCATAGCATAGTCATAATTAACTACTGTAGCATCCACTGTTCTCGCATACATAACATAATACTTACTTTCGTTTATTCAAACACATTTAAACATGATTCATCATCGTCAATGCAAAGCATATGCAAATATGCCATACAAAATAGAATCTCACATCCATACATCACAAACAACTCAATGAACATGACTCACCATTGTCAATGCAATGCATATTTCACAATTCTCATGCATATGATGCATTCTCATGCATATGATGCATCATGCATGACTCATCTCCTCTTTCTTAGCAAATACCGGTATTGCCGAGCACCACCCGTCGATGCGTGCTCTCAAACCCAACCATCCCGTGGAAGGGCCTGCAAAACAGACTTGCCCGCTACCCAAAGAGCGGGTCCCACGCTATCACCGCTCCCATCCACGCCAAAGGATGGGACTACTGGTAGGAACTCCGAGCACTCGGATTAGTCATACTCCAGTATAACTTTCTCACCGCCTGCTCAATGCAATTCATGAATGCACATATGCAAAATGCCATTCCTCACATTCATATCCATATTCTCAACTCTCATATTCATATTCTCATCACTCATATTCATATTCTCAACTCTCATATTCATGTTCTCATCACTCATATTCATATTCTCAACATTCATTTGCATAATCTCTACACTCATATCTACATAGTCACAATTATCATTACTACACCGTGCATACCATAATCCATCTTCATGATCACCAAATCATCCATTCTTATTAATCAAACCTCATTACTTCATTATTCACATTATCCTATCATACGAGTAATAATAATATGATATCTCAAACGATAGCTTTCCATAATCACAAGGTATCATGACATTCAACTTTCGACACAAATCGTTCACCAACGATGCACTTGCATCGACATTTAACCTTTTCATCAAAAGACAATTACCCTACTAGATGTGCTTACAAACACGAATGCAATCATAGCGTAAGTATATACATATCACAAGCAATCAATTAGATATCGTATAAGAGATATACGGGTACACTTGCATAAAAACTCAATTAAATAAAAGCATAACTAATTAGCCATTCTCATTCATCATATCAATGCAAAATCAAACATGATAGTATTAAAGCAACACATGGATAATTTGTATTATTGTAAAACTTAGTGGCCACCTAGCCACCACCGATGCAATGCACTTGCCTTTAACCGCGGGAAGAATAGGAATAACGAGAAGTTGAAGCCTCCCTCGAAGCTACTCCTCCTGAAATAACATGGGCAACCTCAATCTTTCCCATTCTAGATAGTTTACAACAATAATACATGCAACATTGCTACCCCTTAGTGCAAAACAGCCCCCAAATCAAACACTAAAACTCAACCGCAAAAACTGAGCTTCCTGCAACTTCCAACTTCGAGACAAAACTTCCAAATAGCGTAACTTTTGATTGGCTTATTGAATTTTCGAGTTCTTGTCCTCATAACGACCGTGAGGAGACAAACTACACATATATCACAACCATTCACTCAGCCAACGCACCCGCAGCTCCCAGATCGAAGATGAACACAGACTATACCAATCGCGACAAGAATTGGATAGCACTCGCTAAAATAGTCATAACTTCCAAACCGCTGAACGGAATTTAGCGATTCTGGACTTCATTGAAACGTAATTTGATTATCTACAACTTTTTCTATAGCCAACTGACCGAGAAAAGAACCAATTATTCCCAGATTTGCGACAAACAACAGACAGCCGCAAAAATACTTCACTCTGGACAGCACGCGGTAAAAGAACCATAACTTTCAAACGGATGAACGAAACTTATTGATTTCGGTCTCTATTGAAAGGTAACTCAATTATCTACAACTTTCGTTATAGACAAACTCCCAAGAAACACTTGTAAAATTCTCAAATAGCAGCTCTAATCAAGGACGAAATTCTGCCCGAACAGAAAATTTCCAATCACTTTGGTCTCTCAAATCCCCAACCTCCAACATCCCAAAATCATGAATCCTAGCCAAGCAATAGCACAAACACCTTGCATGCAAGTCTTAAAATCCCCCAAAGACCTAGGGTTTTACCTCAAGTCTTTCTCATGGAGGAATGAGGGAGGAAGGACGCCGGCCGGGGGAGTAGGAGGAGCCACTGGAGGGGAGCTCGCCGGAGCAAGGCCGGACGGCTGGCCGGAGGCTGGCAACTGCGAGGACTCCCAGGAGGCGCAGGCCATGGCTGCTGGACTCGGCCAGGGGAGGAGCAGCGCCAGGGAGCAACGGCATGGGGAGGCAGCAGAGGCTTCGGCAGGGGGAGGCGCCAAGGCTTCGGTAGGAGAAGCACCAGGGGAAGAAGACATGGCGCACAAATCAGGAGGAGTGGCTGGGAGCATGCGCCAGGAGGAATGGCTGCGGGAGGTTGGCTGGAAAAGAAAAAAAACAAAGACTGCCTCCAGGATTTTCAACCACACAATTTGAAGAGAGAGAGAGGTTAGGTAAGGGAGGGGAAATTCCCAAAAGAACCCCTCCTAAACCAAAAATCCATCTATTAACCATTAGCGCGAACCGAACAATTAAATTCTTGGCACGAAACGACAATTGTCAAGATAGACAACTTGCCGCAAAACTAAACGGTACTGAGAAAAACACCCATTCCGATAAGTATTTTCACGGAAAAACTCAAAACCTTTAATAAATTGCGAGGCGACAAAACTTTTCTCCAGAATAAATCCTTGAATCAAGAAAATGAAGACAACTCCAGCTAAAAATCCAGGAAAACGATTTTGCGATATTACAGATGTTCTCATCGGCAAGAACCTCATACGAGAGCTTCACCTTCTGCCAAATTAGGAAGTCTTGGCAGTGATCTATGACTCCATCCGGGTCTTCCAGAAAGGAAAATCAACTCTAGAAAAGATGGGAGGCTTAGTGGAATATTTGTCCATCGCCATGGCTCTTGAGACCGGTCAAGATCTATGAAAGAGTAAAACCGGCTCTGATACCAATTGATGGATTAAGATGGCAATCAGAGGGGATTGAATGATCTCAAAATAAAATTTTCCCCCACATAAAATAATCCAAATAAGCCCTCAAGGAAAATACTCAAAAAGATGAAAATGAAATGAGGTGGTTGTTATGTATGACTGATGCTACTGCTGGGTGGCCGGTAGAATCGGAGGCCGGTAGCACCGCACGAGGGATGGTAGCACCGAGCTGAAAAATAGCTGAAGAACAGTCCAAAAAACAGCATGAGTCAAAAATAAATTTTGAGGAATCTTTTGATCGACTGGACAAAAACTCACAAAACTTGGTAGATGTGATTCTAAGGATGTCAGGAACTTGTTCCAATCTTCAATCGCAAGGATTGATATTAAAGTTCTGACCTTTTTCACTTTGAAGAAAGAACACACCAAGTTTGTGTAAAACTCAAGAACTTGATCTAAGACTTACTTATGGAATTTTGATTATCAAGATGATCTTGGATAGTTTCTCACATATCATAGCAAAGCAAAAATTCAAGTCTAAACTTTCAAAACATGATTTTCAAGAATCATTCACTCAAGAGCATAAATTCGGTTTTTCGAAGAAAGTTGCATGGATTTGCCTAGATGATTGGGATATGATCTCAAGAAGATTCATCCACCAATCATCATTCTTGGCACAAGAAGCAAAAGCATGTAGAAGGAGGGGAGGCAAATCCAAATTGCGTAAATGTAAATTGCAGGAAAGTAAGTGCGGAATTTAAGACATAATGTAAATTCGTACTTTATAGTCGAACATGTAGCAAAATTGATAGAGTCGTGTATGCTGTTCAAACTAGATTTCATTACATGCAAACCTACCAACACAATAAGATTAATGATGTGATATACACATCTCTAGTGGAGTACAAAAGCTCCAACATAAGTCTCCGTGTGCGGTGAGAGATAATCTATAGCTGTCTTGTTAGCTGATATATTACCAAGAGTGATGGAAATAATTCTACTTTTTATTTTAAATTCAGTAATAACCTTAAGTACATGGTTAGCGATAGTTTCTCCGGTGTATGCCTCATCGATTGGCCTAAACCCTTTGAACCTTTTATTTAGGACGTAGTCATCGTCTAAGTAATGTGCAACAACACTAATATATGCTGCTCTTTGGTGGGAGGAAGTTCATATATCTAATGCTAAGGCAAAGGAAAAACTAACTCTTGTGAAGGCTTGTTTCAACATTTCTAGTTTATTTGTGTACATTGCATATATATCATGTGTAGTTATTCTCCTACTAACATATTGGTATTGTGGGCTAAAACTACATTACACCATCCTTTTAAAACTAGAGCCCTCACCCATTTTAAGTGGAAGATCTTTCATAACTATGTAATGTGCAATTTCATCTCTAGCTACATCACGTGTTGTATACCCATATCCTTACCGAACTATCGATGTTGAAGTTAAGCTGTGTCTAGATACCCTCGCCTGGCCTTCGTCCAATCGATTCTTCAAGCATGTATCCTTGTGTCGCTTGAGATGACCTATTTCATGCTCATCCACAATTTTGGCGGTTCTACCCATATGCGCCTATCGTCTATCGAATATGGACATCTGTCTTGGATGCACCAATGTAGAGGCGTTGAAGCTCGAAGTCTATGGATAACGCGCTCGCTACCGAGAATGTAAGAGGATTCATTGATGCCGTGTGTACCGTCCAAATGACGGTCATCCATACCATAGTCTCCCATGCTGGGAGAGAGTTGGTGCAGATTGATCTTTTGATCTCAACGAGAGAGCAAACTTGGAGCAAACAAAGAGAACAAATGAGAGAGCAAGCGGGATATGCTAAACAAATGAGAGAGAGGGAGATGTGCTAAAGTGTTGAACAAATGAGAGCGCTTGGGCTGATTTTATAGGGAGCATAATCATCCGTTGAAATGCCCGTCACAACCAATCACAATATGGAATCAGACAAATGTTAAAATCATCTTTATTTCCTTTCACGCGTCACATCACTATCTATTTCTATCATTCACCTAATGTTGCACTCTCTTTCTCTGAGAATTCGCCGAACGTTGGGCGAATCTACCCATTGAGGGAATCATTTCCCCTCGCTTTTCCCACTCTCCCCCTCCCACATGCTCACTCTTTCTCTCTCTTCCCCCTCGTCTCCTACACGTCTCCCTCTTTGCTCCCTCCACGCCTAGGCCCAACGCCCCAATCGCCTCCTCTGCCGACCACCCCCTTCCACGCTAGGACCTAGGCCTCCTCGCCTCCTCTACCCTCTCTTCACCCCCTTCACTGTAGCCCCCTCAACCTCCCTCTCCCTCTCTGGCCTTCCTCATCCCCGCCACCTCCCCCTCCTACATGGTGGGCGGTGGGGTGTCCCACTAGCAGCCATGGTCTCGGCACCAGGGCGGTGGCGACAGCTATGGCTTATGGGCATGGCGACTGCTACGGCCACCTCGGCCTACGGGGGCGGCTACGATTTTCTCTGGCTACAGCTATTGGTGTGGCGTGCAGGGCGTGGTGCCCTTCTCTTTCCCCTTCGGCTAGATATGCATGCCCCTCCCCCTTTCCCTCTCCCCTTTCCCCGTTTTCCCCTTTCTGCCCTCCACGCCCACCGCCACCCCTTGGCTCTGTTCTACCCCGATTCCCTTCGGCACCCCCCGCTGCCCCTCACCTCCCTTCGGCACCCCTTAGCCCTCCCCTTCCCCCTCCCTCTCCAGCCTCGGCGGGGCATGGTCGGCACGGCCTTAGCGTGGTGTGAGGGCGAGCGTAGCATGACGTAGGTAGGGAGCGAGGGTGGCACGGACGGGCGACGGCGTGCACTCGCGGGCCTTGCTACGTGCCGTGCCCATGCCGCTGTGTGTACTATGCCGCGACATGAGCGTGCCGTCCAGGCCATGCCTAGCCGTGCCATCCATTGTGGCCTATTGACAGGCGCGGCATAGCACATCACTGGCTTGGGCCGGACTGGGTCTTGGGCTAGGCCATGCCCTCTGTACCTTAGGCTAGCCCAAAAATACCTGGCCAAGTGCCCACCTCTATATGCACACTTGCTCTACAACCTAAGCAGAGGTTGCTTAGGGTGTGTTTGGTTGTTTACACCATCCTAGTCTGTCCTGTATGAGCCATCCAGACTAGCTTTGGCCTGCATGAGTGGATGTAAGTTGAGTTATTTGGTTGCTTGTTTATGCATCTCACCGGCCTGCATTAGAGAGAAGCCTAATTTTTGTGTTTCCTCCATCTTGTATGGGTGGGTGCAATTGCATCAACCTATAGCCTAGATGAACAAGAAATCAAACACGTGTCTAGTAGATACAGTTGCATCCACTCATGCGATTCAGATACCATGCAGACAACCAAACACACCCTTAATAAATCTTAGATTTATCCAGTACCGCATGAAAGGGTATGATCTATCAAACCTGACTAAGTTGTGCCACTTGCTTTATCATAGATCGTACCTCAAGAAAGGGTGTGATCTATCAAATCTTAGATTTATCCAGTACCTCACGCATGCATTGTTGTGCAGATTCCCATCCTCCCTACAATCAAATTAAAGAGGGGACTTTGCCGTATCTCATGTCACTTCAGCTGTTCTGTAAGGATCTAGCTGATCTTTCTGGCATTAAAATTAAGTACCATGATCGCCTTGAGGAAGTTGCTCCTGATTCTACGGTCAGTAAGGAAACAATAGAAATTTGGGAAAATGACGCTAAGAAGCATCCGGATAGACCAAGGTTTTGTTCTTCAAAAGGGCTGATCCAGTAGAGTCTGAGTCTCCGATGAAATATGTTGCAAATAATGTATAGAATAAAAATTGGAATAAGAGACATGAATTTTATGTGAAAAATCATTACATGAAAAAAATGATAGATGTACAATGGCTATATCACTAAATAAGAAGATGTTTACAACAAAGCTCTTGCCCTTCCTATAGACTACAGGGACATATTTATAGCAGGACATAATAGACTCTTTGTAGGAGTAGACTTAAGATGAAGTAAAAAACAAATTCATACCACAATCAAACTCAACAAAATATGCTGCAACTGAGACACGAACAACACCTGTAACAAGATTCACCATCACGCAGAAGAAACAGAAATTTCAT
This sequence comes from Guadua angustifolia, assembly GCA_036346375.1. Taxonomy (NCBI): domain Eukaryota; kingdom Viridiplantae; phylum Streptophyta; class Magnoliopsida; order Poales; family Poaceae; genus Guadua; species Guadua angustifolia. Next base: position 42,653,809 of record CM070520.1, on the reverse strand, counting down.
GCAGTCCAAGCATGTGCAGGTAACGAACTCAATTCCACTTTGAAGCAAACAAAAGTTTTGGACTCCTCTCCGACTTCAACTAAGATATTCAATTCCGGGAACGGTGCGACCCTGCCTTATGTAAGGTGAGGATCCTAATCCTTGAGGCACGAACAAGTAGGGGTGTAATCGGATTAGATAATTTCTGATCGATCGACCGACCGGATGTGTTCGTATCGGATTCAAATAGTTTTCGGATTCAGAATCGACTTTGGATATTTTTTCGGATTTGGATTCAGGAGATCACTATCCGTCGGATATGAATATTCCAAACCTATTTTGGATATATCCGACTAATCTAAATTGGATATCTAATCACCATGCCCCTGCCTTAAACAATTAAACCAGTGAACCCTAGTTTGATTCTCCATTCTCCAGTCTCAATTCTCCGAGTCACTAGACTCTACGACTCGTCGGGGCGACGGCGCGTCCCACCGCCCCTCTCTTCTCCCATTCTCGTAGCCCCTGGGCACCGTCAGTGGTTCTGCCCATCCCGGCGGTGCCCTTTGCTCCTCCCCCCTTACGCTCGGTTTGTCCCTCGACACTATCGTCTGCTCCCGACCTTCCACCCCAGCCCCCGAGTCTCACCGCCGTTGTCCGCCCGTCCTGTCACCGCCCCTTTCTACGGTCCCACTACACCTTGGCGCAATCCTTTGCTCCATCAGTCCCAGTGCCGCCCTTTGCTCCACCCGTCCCTCTGCTGCCCTTCGCTTCCTCGCCCGTCCCAATGGCTCCCTCCCGTCATCGCCCTCCGCTTCTTTTGGATCCCCTTTGCATCAGTAAAAGCCTTAGCCCTTACGCTAGATTCGGACTCCCAATTTAGAGTTCTTGGTTGCCTCTTCTTGGAATGTTATGATTTTTCTTTCTTTACTTGGGTGTGATTAATACTCTAGTTTTTATAGTTGTAGCTCTCCCTACTCTAGAGAATCTCATCTCGTGCAGACTACTACATTGCTGCCCATCCTAGATCGGGAGGTAGGTGATGGATAATTCTACTCCCATATGGCCATACATGCTATTAGGTAATTTTAAGAAACAAAGGATTTTCATTATTCATCAGCGGATAGGGTGTCCTCCAAGGATGGAGGTTAGGTTTCGGTAGAGGGCGTCTTCGCGGTTGGAAACCCTAATAGCTCTCGCATCGAGTGATCCCGGGGATCAACAGATCAAATAACACAGCGATGTACCCAGGTTTGGGCCCACGGTGTGGGTAACAACCCTACGTCTTGCTAGATCTTTGTTGATGTCTATCGAGCGGGTTACAATGCTTTTTTCAGTTCGTTCTCCTTCTCTTTTTTCTCTTTTAAGTCTTGGCTTGCTCGGATCGAGATCGAGGATCCCCCTCTTCCATGCACCAGAGCTCCCTTATATAGACGGGGCTGGCTCGGGCAGGTGAGAAGGTGACATCATACTGATCTACGACTCATTAATTATACCCATCACTGTAGACCTGTCCCTCAAGCTTCATTTAATGTCACTGTATGGCTTTGCCCGGTCCACCCGGCATGTGATATTCCTGCGACGGGTTAGGTGTGAGGCGTCAGAGGGATGGGCCGTCGTCGTGTCGATAGTAGAACTCCTTGCAATCAATGGCCCTAACACTGCATGTCAACCCTGACATAGCGTGTCAGGGGAAGGAGACTTCGAGGCGAAGCCTCGCTTTCATTCTTTTGGTTGCCCGCGTGGCCTGGCGAGTGGGACCTGATTCACCCGCCTGCACGCCAGGCTGCTGCGTTGGCCGGTGCCTGGCGAGAGGGGCCTAAGCGCCCGCCCGCTCGCCAGGCCGCCAAGAGGGCCAACGCTCGACAAGCAGAGCCTGATCGCCCGCTTGCTCGCCAGGCCGCTACGGGGGCCGACGCCCGGGGAGCAGGGCCTGATCACCCACCTGCTGGCTAGGCCGCCACGTGGGGCGACTCGGCGAAAGGTGGCTCGATCATTCACTTGTCGGCTAGGCGCCACGTGGCCGACGCCGGCGAAAGCAGAGCTCGTCACCGCTCGCCGCCAAAGCCGCCAAGTGGGCCGACGCCGGGAGCAGGGCTCGACGCTCACCGCCGCCAAAGCCGCCACGTGGCCGATGCCCAAGGAGCAGGCTTGATCGCCGCTCGCCGCCAGCCGTCCGCGGGTCGACGCCAGCGAAGTGGCCCGATCGCCACCGCTGCCAAAGCCGCCACTTGGGCCGCCACGGCGAGTGGGCCTGACGTCACCGCCGCCAAGCCGCCACATGGACCGCTCGCCCGGCGAGAGGGGCCTGATTCACCCGCCTGCTCGCCAGGCTGCCACGTGGTCTTACTTGTCTGCGGCGGAGATGGTACCCTGGCGTAAAGTACGCCCATAGTAGCCTCCGGGTTCGTCCTGGAATGTGCGCCAGTTTCTTTTTGGCCTCATTTAATGTCAGTGAATTCCTGGATGGACCCACTACTTTTGAGCACGCAACTATCTCGGTCCTCCCACTTCCGCCAATTTTTCTTGGGACCCGAAACGTCACGTATCTTTGCTCTTTTCGCGAACCGTCGGTGTGAGAGGTCTATATATACGCCGCACTCCGACCAACATTTCACGCTTTCTGATTTCTGCGCACTTTGCTTTTTACCCTTTCATCTTCCTTGTCTAAAGACCTTGCTCCTGCTCCAATGGCACAATCCTTTCCGTCTTCTACTATCAACAAGGAGAGGGTGGCGATGCTCTCCAAGATGGCGCCCGAGGGTTCCCTCCACCTTCGCCGTGGAACCCTCGCACCACGGTGCGAACCAAGGGAGATCGTCGTCTTCGTCTGGGGACTCCTGGCGGGCCTGGTGCAGCCATGTTTTGAATTCTTCCTCACTGTCCTCCATTTCTATGAAATCCACCATCTTCATCTCACTCCCAATTCCATTCTTATCCTTTCCACCGTCGCATACCTCTGCGAGATGTTCATAGGGGTAATGCCCAACCTTCCTCTCTTCCACTACTTCTACATCCTTCGCAGCTCCTCCGATGGCGAGATCGCGGGGAGCTGCCATTTTTGTCTCTGCGACGGGTTGGCGCCCTGCTACATTGTCCTCCAGCCAAGGTCCAACTGGAAGGCATGGCAGAGCGACTGGGTCTACGTCGGTGACGATAGCGGGATCGACCTTCTCGGGATGCCCTGCGCGCCGGTAGAGGCCCGTGAGAGTTGGAGCTCACCCATCGAGGAGATGGCAGAGCTCTTGGCGATGGCAACCAGCATCAACCAGCAACGAGACGCCGGCCTAATTGGGGTGCTGGTAGTCCGAAACTTCGTAGCCCGAAGGATCAACCCCCTTCATCGTCGTGCCTGCCCTGCATGGTAGTACACAGGGGACGACGACATGACCCGTACGCATCCGGGCCGTAAGTTCTTTATTCTTATCATAAATACATATCTCCTTTCGTGGTCGCCATCAACCAACATTCTTTTCTTCCTTTTTCCGTTAGGTGCAGGAAACTTGGATGGCCCTCCCATTTCCAAATGGCTGTTCAGATTGCTCCCGCCAATGTCGAGCATCCCGGACTTCCCCACCGAGGCCCGGCCGCTCTGCTATCTGGAGTCCACAGAGCTTCTCCGGATTGTCAAGTTGTTTCCGGCGATGAACCCCACCAGTCCTTCAGTGCTGCCGGCCCGCGGTCCCTTGGGGATCAGGGACCCGGCCCCAGCTGATGATCGGAGCGTAGGCAAATGGCCTTGCGCTACGGACGCCTCGGGTGCGGACCCCAAGAGGCCCCGCACCGAGGATCAAACTCTTGCTGCCACCGACTCCGCCGCTCCTCAAAGCGTGCTCGGAGTGGTGGCGTCTTCATCCGGTGATGACGCCCACGCCTCGCCGGCCATATTGCTCCATCGACGCCAACTCTCGCAAGCATCGCTCCATCGGCAGCGACCTCAACGGCGCCACCTCCTACAGCACCAACTCCATCGGCGACAAGAGCTGCCACCACTGCCCACCAGGGCGGGCTCACGCTTCCGGTGGCCTCATTCTACTTCCAGTCACCTCCAAGGGCAGCCCCTCGAAGTGCTCCGGCCAAGTAGATGTCCGCAGCGCCAACAGACGCAGCGAGGACTCATGCCCAGGGGCAACCCGGCGCCTCCGAAGCGGCCCAAGGGGACGTCGTCGGCGCTAGCACTCAAGCCCACCCCTCTTCGGTTGTGCTCGCCGCCCGCACCTCTGGCTTGGGTGCGCTGCTCGCCGAACTTGGCGAGGCACACGCCTCCTCGGGCGCTCTCCTCACGGCAGCCATTCAGCACGAAACCCAATTGTCGCAGTAGATGGTGGCACTGTGCGAGGAGCTGGTGCAAGAGAGGGAGAAGGGGAGACACTGCTGGCCCAGGAGAGGGTGACTGGGGCAGCCCTACTCGCCCGGGCGCAGGAGGCTGAGACGGCGCAGAAGCAAGCGTTGGAGGAGCTACGCCCCACGCTACACAACCTCGCCGTCATGCTTCGGCCAGCTTACCGGCGCATGGCGAGGTCCCTGGAGCCGCTGGGGGTGGACCTCCATGAGCTGCTGGAGCCTTCGGCGATGCAGTATGCACACTACATCACCCGAGTCATTGAGGCCCTCAGCGGCATGCCGGCCGCTCGCTCTGCCTGAGAAGGGCGGGAAGTCACGGTGGGCACCGCGACGTTCGTGCTGGCATGCTGCACCAGCCGTGACACTTCCTTCGACCCGAAGGCCGTCGTGGACGGCATTGAGGGAGACGAGGCCCAGGTGCAGGCGCATGTCCACGAGGCCACGGAGCACGTCGCCTGGCTGATGACAGTGGAGGACCCAGACCTCGACGCGGTGGCGGCAGAGGCAGAAGTCGAGGAGGTCGACAAGCACATCCAAGTTGCCAACGACAACTGATGGCCCAGGCCGCTTTCCTTGTTTTCTTCATTTCTTGTTTTTGCTTTTCTGTATGCAAAAACTATCTCAGTAATCACAATGCAATTAGCACCTTTTGGTTTTACCTGTGTGTTTGTTTGATTGCATTCGCTTGTGTTTGCTTGATCCCATCGTTGGGCAACCAGCCCCCAATCTTGCCGCGATGTAAACCTGAACGCTTAGGTTAGGCCAATGCTTCGGCACTTCTTGGGTGATTGCAAGCAACCACTACGAACGCGAATAGAAGTTACGCGGGATACGCAGAATGTAGACAAACAGAGTCTTAAGTCACTGCGCGAGGTTGTCACTGGCCCATGCCCTTTCGGAACATAGATCCTAGCGATCTCTCGGAGCCAGACCACAATGCTGCGTGGCAAGGCAACAGGTTCCCAGGAGTGGTTTTGGGCCTGCGGTGTTCGCGGTGGCAACCCGAGGTGCGCTAGCCGCTTTGAAGCACCGTGCCGCACTAGCGCTCCTGGTCGCCCGTCCTCGCACGACACAAACGCTGGGCATCTCCCTTTATCAGCAAGGAGCCATCAAGTTACCAGCGCCTGTGACAACCATGCACAACTCGACCCAACAGGGCGCCAATGCGAAAGATAGGTCGATAATGCTTAATGCAAACAACTTATCTTGATCACAGGCCGTCGGGCGACCAGCCCCCAAGCCTGCCGCGGTGCCATCTTGAACGTTTAAATTAGGCCAATGCTTCAGCACTTCATCTGCAATTGCACGCAACCACTGAAAACACAAGTAGATGTTACGCAGGGCATGCGGGAAATAGACTAAAAGAACATAAGTCCCTGCACGGGGTTATCACGGCCCCTTCCTTTTTAGAACTTAAGCCCTTGTGATTTCTCTCGGAACTAGCCCGCGGCATTGCGTGTCAAGGTAGCGCGTCCCCAGGAGTGGTTTTGGGCCTACAGTGTTCGCGGTGGGAACCCGAGGTGTGCTAGCCGCTTTGAAGCACCGTGCCGCACTTGCGCTCTTGGTCGCCCGTCCTTGCCCGATGTGAACGCCGGGTGTTACCGTACATCAACAAGGAGTGGCCAAACCGTCGGTACAAATGACACCCACGTGAAATACTACCCACCGGGGCACAAGTAGGGCGATAAAGCAAAAGCCTTTAAGGCAAACAACCTTACCGACCACCAGCAGTCACCGATCAGCCATGGGAGAGCCCACCCATTCAGCTGATCAGAGTGAACTACCGAGTACTTACAGTTCTTATGGATAAAATTTTACAACAACTCCACGTTGTAGGAGTTTGCCACTCTTGGCCGCCCTTAGTGGCCAATCGGACCTCCCCGGGTCAAGAGACTAAGACCACCTTAAAGGGGCCCTCCTACCGGAGAGACAGTTTTTGGTGCTTGGCATGTGTGGATTCTACACAAGACCAGGTCGCCCACTGCCAGTGTTCTCTCATGGACCTGGGTGGCGTGGTACCGTCTGAGACTTTGCTAGTACCGAGCGGCACACAAGGCCGCCCGATCGCACACCTCCTCCAGAAGGTTGACTTCTTCTCCACGGTAGTCCTCTTGTCCTTCCTCGCTGAACGCCGAGACGCGTGGAGAGCCGAGCGACAGCTCGGACGGAAGGACAGCTTCCGCGTCGTAGACCAGGAAGAAAGATGTTTCTCCGCCGCCGACCGGGTGTGGTTCAGAGCGACCACAAAGATGTACCCGGAGTTCTTCCGTCCACCGCGCCCCCTCTTATGGAGCCGATCAAATGCTCCGGTCTTCAAGCCCTCAACACCAGCGATTGGCTTCGCCGCTAGCCATTACTCCTTGATGGGCCACCGGCTAAAGCATACCTTGGTGCCCATCTCATCACAAAACTCCAGGAAGGCCGCGCTAGTGAATTGAGTGCCGTTGTCCGTGATGATACGATTGGCGACTCCAAAGAGGGTGAAGATTCCGTGTATGAACTTGATAGCAGCGGAAGTTATGATGGCGCTGTACGACTTCGATTTCAACCCACTTGGTAAACTTGTCGATGGCGACAAACAAATGGGTGAAGCCCTCTGTGGCCCACGGGAATGGGCCCAGGATATCCAGCCCCTAGACTGCGAACGGCCAAGAGAGCGGGATGGTTTGCAGAGCTTAGACTGGTCGGTGGATTTGCCTGGCGAAGAATTGACATGCTTCGCATTTCCTCACCAGCTCACAAGCATCCTAGAGGGCAGTAGGCCAATAAAATCCTTGGCGGAACGCTTTGCCGACCAGCGTCCGATTGGACATATGGCTCCCGCACATGCCTCCATGGATATCAGAGAACAGGTTGCTCCACTCTTCCTGAGTGATGCACTTTAGTAGAATTCCATTTCTACTCGGTGGTATAGGTCCCCACCTACCAGAGTATAGCACTTGGCTTTGCATGCAATTTCCTCAGCTGACACATCATCGTCGGGGATCACTTGGTCTCGCAGGAAGGATAGGATAGGATCCATCCACTGCCCTTCCCAACCAAGTGTGAAGATCATGTGGTGATCGCCCGGGTACTCCGCTTGGCTAAGCTTTTCCCCGGGTGCCACACCAGCGACACCGCCGCCTTCCCTCCTAGACCTGGGGGCTGAGGCGGGCGCACTGCCTTCCCTCCTTGAACTAGAAGCCACGACAGCCACGCCGCCCTCCCTACGTGAGTCGAAGGCCGCGACGGCTGCACCGTCGTCCCCACCTTGAACGGGGGCAGTGACAGACAGTCGCGATAGTCTTTCTTCAAAGACCCTGACCGGGACAGAGGTTCTTGAGGATGCGAGCTATGAAAGCCCGTCCGCCATATGGTTGTTGCGCCGTGGGATATAGATATATCCCAGTCCTTCGAAGTGGCGTTCCATCTTTCTGACCTCCGCCAAGTACGCGACCATGCTGGGGTTAGAACATTGAAGTTCCTTTCGCACCTGATTGATGACCAGCAGGGAGTCACCCTTGACTTGGAGGCACCGGACGGCTAACGCTGAGGTGGCGTGTAGCCCTGCCAGCAAGCCCTCATATTCGGTGATGTTGTTGGTGGCCTTGTAGTCCAAGGCGACTACATACTGGAGGATGTTGCCTGTCGGGGAGACCAGGACAACTCCAGCCCCCGTTGAAGAACAAGGTCCAGGGGGAAGGCGCGGGTATCTCTTCAGCTTCAAGAGCGGCGGGAGTCCATTCGGCAACAAACTCCGCCAGCTTCTGGCTTTTGATGGTGGTGCGGGGTACAAATTTGAAACAGAATTCCCCCAGCTCCACTGACCACTTGGCGATGCGGCCTTCAGCTTCCCGGTTGTGGAGGATCTCTCGCAGAGGGTAGGCAGTGACCATCGTGATCTCTCACACCTAGAAGTAGTACCGCAGCTTCCTGGACGCCACCTGGACAGCGTACAGCATCTTCTGTGCTTGCGGGTACCTGGTCTCTGCCTCGTATAGCACCTTTCTGACGTAGTCAACTGGCTTCTGGACACCCTCCCTCTCCGCCACCAATACCGCGCTCACCACCGCAGGGGTAGCGATGATGTACAGGAGCAATGGTTCGCTAGGCTTGGGGCGACCAAGATCGGCAGGAGGTGATCGCGCTTGCCACCAAAGCCACCACGTGGACCGCCGCCCCGTGAGAGGGGCTCGATTCACCGCTTTCGCCAAAGCCACCACGTGGTCTTACTTTTCTACGGCGGAGAGGGTATCCTGGCATAAAGTACGATGACAACAGTCTTCGTTAGCCTCGGCACCAAAAACCCAGATCAGATGGGTGATTTTGGGGAATAAGCAAAACTCGTGTCTTTCTCACATGCACACGAGTGCCGGCTTCTCCCTCTTATTTGTAGCGTTGGCTAACGAGACTGAACCAAAGAATTTGGTAAGCTCCCGATCAGAGTGCGGTAATGGTGTGATTAGCCCTTAATTTCGGTCTTTCCATCTTTAACCGAAAATCACAACCAACATTCTTCCACTTGATCAAAGGCTAATTTCATAAGTCCATACTCGACAGAACAACGTACCAAGATAAAATATTACAACAGTTAATTTAAGTAGTGCTACAACTCCAGTGTCTATAATGCATCGTTCTATCTTGATAGGATAATCACTTATTCTTAACGGGAGTTGATTTTATATTTACAGTCCTCATTTCCAGAATCAAAGGATTTCCAATAAACCCATGCAGCAACATGCTCTCGAAAGAGACTAGGTGGTAAGCCTTTAGTTAGTGGATTCGCAAGTATAGACTTAGTACTTATATGCTTGACATCAATTGTCTGATCTTGGATTCTATCTTTCACAACATGGTACTTAATGTCAATGTGTTTGGCAGCATCACTTGACTTATTGTTATTTGAATAGAAAACTGTGGCTAAATTATCGCAGTATATAGGTAATGGTTTAGATATGCTGTCTACCACTCTTAATCCTGGGATAAAATTCTTAAACCATACAGCTTGCCTAATAGCCTCATAACATGTCACAAACTCAGCCTGCATTGTGGATGATACAGTAAGTGATTGTTTAGAGCTTTTCCACAAAATGGGTCCTCCTGTAAATGTGAACATATAATCTAATGTGGATTTCTTAGTATCAACACAACATGCAAAGTCAGCATCTGAATAGCCCACAACCTCAAGGGTATCAGACTTCTTATATGTGAGCATGTAATGCTTAGTGCCTTGCATATAATGCAAAGCTTTCTTAACAACTTTCCAGTAGTCCAACCGTGGATTAGATTGATATCTGCCAAGCATCCCGGTTATGAATGCTAAATCAGGGCGAGTACAGACTTGAGCATACATAATACTTCTAACAGTAGAAGTGTAAGGAATCCCCTTCATCTGATCAACTTCTAATTGATTCCTTGGACTTTGGAATGTTCCAAACTTATTACCCTTAATAATAGGAGCAGGTGTGGTAAAGCAGTTATGCATATTAAATCTCTTAAGCACTCTATCAAGGTATGCCTTTTGGGATAAGCCTAATACCTGTTTGGACCTATCTTGGTGAATCTCAATGCCCAAAACATAAGAGGCATCACCAAAATCCTTCATGTCAAAATTAGCAAAAGAAATCTCTTAGTTTCATATAGCATATACTTATCGCTGCTAGCCAATAAGATATCATCCACATAAAGCACTAAGATAGTAAATTTGCTCCCCTTAGTCTTAATGTATATACAATTGTCCACTTCATTTTCTTTGAAACCAAAATTTCTTATAGTCTCATCGAACTTAAGGTACCATTGTCTAGACGCTTGTTTTAATCCATAGATGGATTTCTTAAGTTGACATCCCATATGTTCCTTGCCTTCCATGACAAAACCTTCCGGTTGAGCCATCTAAACATTCTCATGCAAGTCTCCATTAAGGAATGCAGTTTTAACATCCATCCGACGCAGCTCTAAATCATAACAATCGTCATGACAATTTTAGCTAATCTTTCTTTGAGACGGGAGAGAAATTATCAACATAATCAACCCCCTCTCTTTGTGTAAACCTTTTTGCTACAAGCTTTGCCTTGAATCTTTTGACATTTCCTTAGAGTCATGTTTAGTTTTGTAGACCCATCTCTGGGTCTGCTTTTGACCCCATCAAAATTTCTACTAGATCCTAGACGCCATTAATGCTCATAGACTTAATTTCATCTTGCATGGCGTCAAGCCATTTAGGTGAATCCTTAGTCAACATAGCCTCATTAAAAGAGGTAAGATCGTCTACCCTCCCTATGTCATTTATATCTTCATTCATGTATATGAGATAGTCATTCGAAATGGCAAACCTTCTTTCCCACTGTGATATTCTTAGTGGTTCATTAGTTATCACAGGGGGTATGGAGGCTCATCATTAGGTGTTGTAATATTAATCCTAGAATTCCTAGGTGGAGGCTCAACTCCAGGATTCTCAGCTAGAGGTGTAACTATATGAGGTACAGGAAGAATTGTCTCTTGGATTATCGGTAATGGTACATAAGTTCGAATCTCCTCGAGATTCATTTTCCTAGCCTCTGAGCTCCCATTGATTTCGTCATTCTCTAAAAATACAGCATGTCGAGTTTCAATAAACTTAGTGATACGATTTGGACAATAAAATCGATACCCCTTAGATCTTTCAGGACATCCAATAAAATGGCAACTTACTGTCTTAGGATCTGATTTTTCAATATGTGGATTAAAGATTTTAGCTTCAGCAGGACAATCCCACACATGTAAGTATTTCAAACTCGATTTCCTCCCAGTCTATAATTCATAAGGTGTCTTAGATACTGATTTACTGGGAACCCAATTAAGTATATGTGCGACTGTCTTTAACACTTCAATCCACAAACCAACTAGTAAACTAGAGTAACTCATCATGCTATGCACCATATCCACAAGGGTGCGGTTGCGTCTTTCAGCTACTCCATTTTACTGAGGTTCACCAGGTGTTGAATATTGGGCTATTATGCCATTTTTTGAAAGAAACTTCGCAAATGGACTAGGAATTTGTCCATAAGGAGCATGTCTCCCATAATATTCTCCTCCACGATCTAATCTTACCACTTTAATCTTTAAATTATGCTGATTTTCTACTTCAACCTTGAATATTTTAAATTTATCAAGTGATTCAGATCGATCACGAATGGGGAAAATATAACCATAACGAGAGAAATCATCAGTGAATATAATAAAGGAGTCGTACCCGTCAACTGAAGTAACAGGGAATGGTCCACAAATATCAGTGTGGATTAGTTCTAATATTCCCGTGCTTCGTGTGGCTCCTTTCTTAATTTGTTTTACATATTTCCCCTTAATACGCTCAATATAGTGGTGCAATCGAGAAGTCTAATGGATAGAGTATCTCTTCCTTAATGAGACGCTCCATTCTCCCCTTCGAAATGTGGCCAAAACAATAGTTCCACAATTTCGATGAAGTCTCATTACTTATACTTCTCTTTCGCTTATTGGTGGCATCACACACATTCATTGACACGGGGCATTCAAAGAGAGGAAGCACATAAAGTTTGTCTCGTCGAGTCATGAGACCAATATTATTTGAATTAAAACTTATAATACATTTATTATCCCCAAAGGTACAAATGTATCCATCATCATCCAAGAGGAACAGAAATAAGGTTTCTCCTCATAGTGTTAACATAAACAACATTATTTAATTGAAGGGTGAAGCCACTATCTAATGCTAATGGTAGTATGCCAACGGCTTCAACTTCAGCCTCCCTTCCATCAACAACTCTAAGACTTCACTTTCCCTTTCTTATTGTCCTCACGGTAAGGAATCCCTGCGATGAATTTGAAACGTGCACAGAGGTACCAGAATTAATCCACCAGGTATTAGGGGAAATATCAGCAAAAAGGGTTTCATCAATAGTAAAAATTATGTTGTTACCCTTCTTGGCAAGCCACTTCATGAAGCCCACACAATCTTTCTGAATGTGCCCATTGTTCTTACAGAAACGAAAGATGGGCCCATCAAAAGTGGAGTTAGATGCAGCAGGGGCCTTCTCTTTTGGCTTTGGCTTGCTTGACTCAGCCTTAAAGGAAAAATATAGCTTCTTTTTAGACTTATATTTCCCTTGGAATTTCCTTTTCCCATGACCAACATGGAAAACCTGATCCTTCTTTTTAGCCTTCCTCTCCTCCTCCTGGAAAAACATAGCGGTCAACTCGCTCATAGTCCATTGTTCCTTTTGAGTGTTATAATTAATTTTGAAAGTATTATACTCAGAAGGGAGAGAGGTCATAATAAAATAGACCAAGAAACCATCAGAATGGCCATGTCCATGCCCTTGAGTTTGGCAGCCATATTAGTCATCATCATGATATACTCACGAACGCTGATCTAGCCATCATACTTAGTAGTGAGTATCTTCATGATTAAAGTACTGGTATAAACTTTTGAGGAGCCTTTAAATTGCTCCTCAACTAACGCCAAGTACTGCTTAGCATTATCGGATTTACGGATTGCTCCCCTTATCCCTATAGATATAGTGCTTTTCATAATCATTAAGAACATGCGGTTGGACTGCTCCCACTTTTCTACTGTTAAGTCATAGAGTTTCTTTTTCTCAGTGAAACTTTGATCATCAGTAGAAGGAGCTATAGGAGCGTCCTCACGTAAAGCATAATATAAGTCCATAACTTCAAGGACAATCAAAATCCTCTCCTTCCAAGAAGGAAAGTTTGTTCCAATCAACTGCTCAATACCGTTCAAGTAAGCGGAAACATTAGTGTTATTCATGGCTGAATCAAAAATAAAATATAATTAGTAAGCATTGAAAAATAAATGTCTTGCATGAAAATTAACCCTACGTTGGTCTGATTAATAATCATGCTAATGATAGAAAAAAATTTAAAGTTCAAATTCGCATCACCATTGGGCAGAAACGAAAAGAAACTAAATTATCTTATGGGTAACACATGTTCATAAACAATGTTGGTCAGTATATGATCATGGTCATGACATAATCCCAATTTTCGACATTAATAGTAATCTCTAACAAAAACTTCCCATTAGTTCAATTTTAATTAGAGATAATGCTCATAAATAATCATCATGTGAAAAAATTAATTGCCACGTTAATTAATTAGACCATAAAAATGATCATAAAATTAATCAAAACATAAATGCCTAGGAAATAAATATTAAAAAACTATTATTGCTGAATTAAAAAGACTAAATGAATATATAAAAGAAAAGGGCCAAAAGAACTATACTGGCCCAAGACATAAATGGCTTGGCAGCCCAAAATGCGAGCGCGTGGCCCGCCAACATGACCATGGCCTAGCCATGATGGCCCAGAATGGGAATCCAATCGAACCATCACAGGCCGGGCGTGACGCGAGACGTCGGCCCATGCGCGACACAAGGCGATAGCCTGGCATGCGAGGTGAAGCGGCACTCTTCGATTGCAAATAGACGTCCAAGATCGTGCAGAGATGAAACAAAAATGCGTGATGCCTGCAAAACCCTAAACCTAATCCATTCGGCTCCCCAAAAATCACGACCATGGTGGCGACGAGAGCAAGCAGGGGCACCAACAAGGTGGCGCGACGACGCGCACACGCACGGTGAGCTGATGCATGCGTGGCTCTGACAATGAGGGCCACAAGCCCCGATGCACGCGTGGGCGAAGAATAATGCCATGCGGGCTGAGGCCAGGTGGGAACTTAGCGAGGCAGCCAAGACGACACATGAGTAGATGGGACAGCGGTGAGCATACAACGAGTGACGATGACCACAGCAAGAACGGTAAGTCATGAAACCCCTCTTAGATCTTTAGGATTTGCTTGGATTTGGGGACAAAAATTAGTGTTCGGGTCTTAGTTTTTTTTCGTTCGGATGGTTTTAATCCCCTCCTTCTAAGTGCTACCCGAGCCAAATCCGAGCCAAAAAGAACATTAATCCGACAAACAAAAGACTTAATCCGGGCTAAAAGGGATCAAACTTAGGCTAGGTTGCTCTGATACCAAATGATAGACTTAGGTTTAACTAAAACATAAACTAGCCTTAAGACATGATCACCAGAACTTAATGCGTGGAAATAAAAATTAAATGAACTAACCCGGTGATGAAGATGAGGCCATTAGTTCTTTATCAGTGTAGTTGATTTAGTTGGTGTAGGTGAGCGTCGGGGTAGGAGCACTGACGCGCAATGAAGAAATGGGCATCGAGATCTTCTCGGTGGAGGATGCAGTCTTCATTAGCCTCAGTGCCAAAAACCCAGATCGGATGGGTGATTTTGGGGAGTAAGCAAAACTCGTGTCTTTCTCACAAGCACACGAGTGCTGGCTTCTCCCTTTTATTTGTAGTGCTGGCTAACGGGACCAAACCAAAGAATTTGGTAAGCTCCTGATTAGAGCGCGGTAATGGTGTGATTAGCCCTTAATTTTGGTCTTTCCATCTTTAACCGAAGATCACAACCAACAAAAACCATGCTTTTTCTCCTTATGAAATGTGAACTTGTTTCAGTAGCTGATGAGGACACAGCTAAGTTGTATACACCCATAGCATTAATGGTCAATGATCAACAAAATCCTCCTTGCGATCAGCAACATTTGACCCACATAAAAAGACTAATTACCCGAGCGCACGCGCAATAGCTAAATCAAGAGGTGAACTCGTTTCTTGGGTTGCATAATTGTATTTTAATGGATGGACCACTACATAATAATGTGCTTGTGCTTAGGAGTCATGGATTAGATCAGCAAGGACGTCATCCCTCATCAATACAAGCTAGAGTACAAGTTATTCTCGAGGAAGAAGCTAAAACGTCCACCCAGAAGCAGTCCACCTTCAACTAGCCATAACTTTTTCATGCGGAGTCCGTTTGGGATGAGTGAGTACTTGATTGAAAGCTAATTTTGTGCTCTTTCAATGGATCTGGTCTCATCATCAAATTCCACTCGAGCTGGACACATCAGTCAAAAACGTGCAACGATTTCAGTCTATTTGGGTGCTGCACCACCATTATTTTGGGCTAAGTTCCCATGTAATCAATGTAATGTGAATCCACCTCCTAGCAGCCATCTCCTAGGCTATATTATGGACAAGCTCCCTCTCTATTCCCTTAGATTTTGTTAAGTTTAGTTACCCTATGTGTGGAACTATAACCATGTTCTCCTGACTCAGCTAGAGCGCAGCAGTAAACAAGTTCAGAACCTCAGTTCGTGTGTGTGCTTCATCCTTGTTATTACTGGTTCTTCGATTGCTTGCAAGAATAGACCTTCGTGGTCAGGTCATCCGGTTTTTGCACGGTTGATAACAACTAGGAGTGTGGTTTAGCGATTATGGTGCTTATCCTTGTGTGGTTCAGAGTCGATCGCCAAAGTCACCCTCCGCCTAATCGAAGTTATCCCCTCACCGGAAGATCGGGCACCCGTGCGCGCATCAGTAGCCATGTTATATGCTGCTTGGTTCAATAAATGAAATGGCCTAATGATTGTGTCTTTCTACGTATTGAGTATTTGGGTTAAGTTCTTGTGTCTTTGTACTAACTGAGTGAACAATTCTTACTCATATAATAATTGAGAGAACAATTCTTCCTAATGATTCTGGAGAACAATATTCTTATCCACAGCACAATGCATAAGGACACCATACAAGAAAGAGATGCTGTATGCTATTTGTCTCTGCCTTAAGAGTTAAAGAATGAGATGCTGTATGCTATTTGTTTCATGCAAGCTGTTTATCAAAATTTATATTGTTTGTTTCTGTGTGATATTTACTTGTAAATTTGATTACTTTTAATGGTTGCTTGCTTGCTTCGTTCTAGGCTGAAGGCTGAAGCAAGTTTCTTCTGTATCATGTGCCAATGAATTTGTTGCGTCATGCCTGCAGCACAAGTCATTTCAATGTTTTCTAGTTTTTTATGTGGTTGCCACTTTATCATACAAACCTTTCCATCACAATTCACAACAAAATGATTTTCTGTGGATCCCTAATTCTTTTTTAAGTTTTAATATGGGACTTACAAGTTGCCATAGCATTAGATCATGCAGTCAACTTAACACAGGGGCCTTTTGTGAAGCTTACATATACCCAAATCCTTGTCGATGCAGACAACCCCAAGTTTTTTACATTGACATTATTCCACAGTCAGCCAGCTTATACTATGTTACGTCATTGAGCATTTGATTTCCGCTTTACCTTACTCTCTTTGTTGACATTACTTTTTTGAGGGGTTCGTAGAGATCAACACATGTTTTATTTGAAGTAAGAAATGTGCTCACTAAATCCTAAAACTACATGTTGTAAGTGAAATTACAGATCAAGGAATGGAACCTGTCTATTCTTGACTTGTAAGTGACCAGGTGCTGTTAGAATATAGAGATTGGATGGTGAACCTACTTGTATGACTATGAATTTTGTGAAAAGATCAGACCTAAGTTCTTAGTACGGCACAACAATCCTTCACATACGTGCATGCATACTTAAACATGTAAGATTTTACAATTTGTAGATGCTAACAATGAAGTTGTTTGTATTTTGGGTATGACATTAGCACCTTCAGAGTATGTTTGCTGATATACATATAATCAGGGAATTACATAAAGAAACTTTGTAAAATGCCTGAACCAACCAACGTAGGAAATATTTATTGGAGTGGGTGAATACTTTTATATAACCCTTAACATTTTTTTATTAATGTTAAACATGTTATGTACACTTGTTACCTTTTGTTTTGTAGGATGAAATTATGGTGACGGCTGATAATGATTAAGTGCTTATCGAGGACAAGTAACCATCACCATGTACTTGTTGTCTCTTGAGATGTTGCCAGCCTGACTTAGCCACTTCAGTCTTCGAACTCTTATATAAGATTGTGTCTTTGTTGGGTCTTCTATCTGTATGCTTATATGATGTAATCCAAATATTATCGACTTGTCGATTCTCTCTCATGAAAATATGGAGTTATGGACCTCATGGTCATGTTATCAACTTATCATAATATTATTTACATATCATTCTATGTTTCAAAACTTATCATATGTGTACCGTTCAAATTTAGTGTACTTTTGCAACTTTGTTGGACTGCCCGATAAAATGACTTGTTAGACTACAATAATCTTGTTGTATGTTGAACTTATACGGTTAATTAATCAGTATTATATGTGTGCTTTATACGGTATCTATTTTTGTTAAGTAGTATTATATGTGTGCTTTATACGGTATCTGTTTTCACGCGTTATAGGACAAAAATTATTCGATACCATATCGATTATGCTCCTATTCAATTCAAATCAACGATCGATATTATCTACACCATATTCATATCTGGTACTATCCGAATCCAATTTCGAATCTAACAAAAAATATGGTTTAAGATATCGAAAAAGTAATATCCAACCGAATCCGAACCAATTGCACCCCTACAAACCAGGTTGGTTTTTAAACCTCTCACACATTGTAACGCCCTTTTTCCATAAGAGAAGCAGTATGAGAACATACAAAACAGAACAAGGTAGTGTTCGTGGAAGTGCCAAGCGTCACATCTAGAGTTCACTGTCGCACATTTCATTTGGCGTTGCAATAATAATTGAATAAAAATTCAGCAATATTGAATAAAAATACAGCTGTTTGCTGAGACTAGAGAATAAATTCATAAGCCATAACCGAATCATTAGGAAATAGTGAATGAACTGTAGAATATCTGAAACGACCCCTATTTTTATATAAAATGCAAAAATAGAAATCTAATATGCATACAGTATTAGTTCTGTGATCAGTGACTAGTACGCACATACTCATCAATCGCAATCACAACCATATATTATTTTATTGAAGCGAAGCTATTTGTATACAATATAATCTTACAACTCAGAGTATATATATATATATATATATATAGTACAGAGAAGCAAGGTCTTGTAGTATGCCCATCCATCACGCAAGCAACTGACAAAGCATAAATCTCAAGACAGATCTCGTTATAGAGATTCCCGTAACCTGTGACGAAAAAATATTCTTCAGAGCTTCGTTTACTTATCCACCTAAAAAAATAGATTAAGTAAGGTTGAGTACTTTCGTACTCCGCAAGACTTAAGGTGGGATTTGCAATTGCATAAATGCAGGCTATGTCAAAGGAGACTTCTATGGTTAATTTTCTATAAAGAGAAATTTATTTTGTAAACCAAGTTGTAATTTCTCAAACGAAATTTGTAAGAGCATGTTTGACTGATAAGAAATAATTAAAATATAAGTAATACTCACTCGCGAGAAATGAAATCATCCAAATCCTGCCAATCATGATACAATATAGTTTTCGCCAACACGTGGCAAATCAAGTAAACCCAAGCCCTTTTGAAAATAATAAAACATCTAACTTAGTATCAGTTCACCAAGTTTCCCATGACCGTGGGTACGGCTAATTGATTAGATTTATACTCTGCAGAGATGTATAGCTTTACCCAAAAGACTCTTCGTGCAATCGATAATTAGCACACTTCCTTTGGTGTGCCACAGAGAGTCATGAATAACCGTTATATTACATAGACCTAACATTGCACCAGCACCGGTGATGAAAAACCCTTGCTATGGCGGAAGAAACACACACACACACACACACACACACACATATATATATAATATGGTATCATCATCATAAAAATAGTCGGGCACCGTTTCTCCCCGTAGCAAGGTGTATACCGTTATATCGGCAAGCGTTGTTCCTAACACTGCAGTGAGGGCACCCCTTTGAGCAAACCTGGAAAGGAGAGCTCATGACTATTTCGCCTGCCAATATTCAAAGCTAAATCTATGTAACTTAATAGGTTAAGGCTGCCCCATCCAAAGACTTGTGGCTGTATGAATTTATCTTCGGTCATATAACACTAAATTCAGTCCTTAATTCGACACAGGCAATAAACTCCCCCTACACTACGTGCAATTCCTTCTGCACAACCGGCTATTGCCAATAATCACCCGCGTCAAAACCATAGTTTTATTTTTGGTTTTTAACAAAAATACTAGTGACCAACAATGTTATATCCAACATTTTCAATTTCTCAAGAGACAATTTTGATCTAATCATTTACATCGCTGGTTCTAAAGTATGGCTAAGCATGGTTAATATGCAATCGTATATTCCCAAGTTGACATCATGTATTGTCTATCCCTATTCTATGGTTATCAAGATTCTCATGTCAATATTTATTAAGGAAGTTCCAAGAGATATCAAGTATATCTACCAATACCACAAAATAGCGAATTTATAGAAAATAAGCACATGCATGAAATAGTTTGATAAAACAAAAGAAAAATTAAATGTTGGGATCAATATGATCAAAGGGGTGCTTGCCTTGCTTATTTGTTGTTTACGATGAAGTCGTGTTTGCAGCTGACATGGTCGACGACAGAATTAGTGGCGTCGGGTTCTACACGTCGTTCAACAGAAAAATAGTAAATAACAAACTTTAATAAGGGCAAAAAGAAGATAGACAGAAAACTAAATAAAGACTTGTTATAAAAAGTAGGCATGATTTAAGATTTGAGTTGCATGATATCACAATTCTTGTGTTTTAATCAATTATGTATGTATATATGTGTGTGTATATATATATATATTCAAATTGTTAATACTTTGAGCGAGTGATGTATGGTTTCTTTTATGTATTATCTATTCTTATCTTACTTAATTCAAGAGGCTAAAATTATATATTCTTATATTTATAATATCAAATTCAAGATGCAAAAATTATTTGGATTAATTAGAAACATTAATTTTAGCATGAACAACCTCTTATTTTAATTAGGATTCAGATGCAAAGCAATATTATACATATAAATTTTATCTATACTTAGGGTAGGTGAGTTTTAAGAGTTCTTGGTGATTAGCTTTTCACGAGCTTGTCTTTTCTATGTATGCATATATAGATATATTTACATATATGTATATACACACACCGGGGGGTTTTGGGGGGAAAAGGGGCCCCCCCCCCCAAAAAAGGGAATTTCGCCCCCTTTGGGGGGGCCCCCGGGGGAAAAAAGGGGGGGGCCCTTTGGGGGGGCCCCAACCCCCCCGGGGGGGTTTTTTCCCCCGGGCTTTTCCCCCCGGTTTTTTGGGGGGGGGGGGGGGGTTGGGGGTCCTTTGGGGTTTTTTGGGGCCCCCCTCCCCCCCCCTTTTTTTTGGGGCCCCCCCCCGGGGGGGGGGGGGGGTTTTCCCCGGCCCTTGGCCCGGAAAACCCCCCCGCCCTTTTTTTTTTTTTAAAAAAAAAATTCCCAAACCCGGGGGTTTTTTTTAAGGGTTTTTGGGCCCCCTCGGGGGGCCCCTTTTCCCCCAATTTAAACCAATCCCCCGGGGGGGGCCCCCCCTTTTTTTAAAAAAAAAAATTTGGGGTTTTCCCCCTTTTTTAAAATTTTTGGTTTTTCCCCCTTTTTGGGGGCCCCAGGGGAAATTTTCCGGGGGGGAAAACCCCCGGGTTTAAACCCCCCTTTTCCCTTTTTGCCCCCCCAAAAAACCGGGGTTTTTGGGGGCCCAAAAAAACCCCCCGGCAAACCCGGCCCCCCTTTCCAAAAAAAAATTTTAAAAAAAATTTTTTGGGGGGAAACCAAAGGGGGTTTTTTGGGGGGTTTTTTTTTTTTGGGGGGGGCCCCCAAAAACCCCAAAATTTGGGGGAAAAACCAAAAAAATTTTTTTCCCCCCTTCCTTTTAAAAAATTTAAATTCCGGCCGGGCCAAACCCCAAAGGGGGCCCTTTTTGGGGAAAAATTTTTTTTGGGGGGCCGGGCCCCGGGACCCCCCCAAAAAAAAGGGGGGCCGTTTAAAAAAAGGCCCCCCCAAAAAAAAAAAAAATTTTGGAAAAACCCGGGGAAAAAAAAAAAACCCCCCCGGGGGGAAAAACCCCTTTTTTTTTAAAAACCCCCTTTTTTAATTTGCCCCCCCGGTGGCCCGGTGGGGGGGGGGAAGGAGAACGGGCTCGGAAGTCTCTAGACGTAAAATAAAAATATTCGGAAAAATCAGAAAAAGAAAAGAAATTCCGACTGACGTGTGGGGCCTGCACGTTAGTGGCTCGATCCACGGTGGACTGGGAGCACCAAGAGGGAAATCGGGGGACGCGGCAGACTAGCTGAGGTGGCGTGCCATGCGGGCTGCTAGGGTTGACATGGCGATGGCGTGGCAGTGACGCAGCTGCCACGCGGGTGCTGACACAACAAGGGTGCGGGGTGGCCATGCGGCACTCATCCAAGCAATGGCTCAGGATCGGACGATGGAGGGACAAGGTCGCTGGGCGAGGAGGCATGGCAAGATCTAAGGCGTACGGGGCGATTGGACAGCCACAGAGCACGGGCGGGGAGACATGGCGCTATCGGGTGCATACGCCGCAGATCAGACGACTACGGTGGAGCGGAGGAGGCCGATGGTGGGGCGGCAGCACGACTCACCGGCTGCGAAGAAGACGACAAGGTGCACGGCGAAAGAGTAGCGAATCGGGCGTGAGCCTTGGCGGATCTGGGAGAAGACGATGCGGGCGACTCGGGCGTGTAATCGGCGTTGACGGAGACCAACCGGAGGCGGAGAAAATGGCGGCGGAAGGCTTCGGGTTTGGCGGTGAACTTCGGCGAGCTTGGGCAGAACAATGGCGGTGGCTCGTGCGATGAGGCTAGGGCAAACGAGGCGGCGCGGAGAGGTGAACCTCGGGTGGGTTGTGACGACGGTTTTTATAGCCTCGGGAGACGCGCAAAACACGGAATTGGAGGGTGGCGACGGCTAGGGTTTACACGAGTTGGCGGCGGCGGTAGCGACGACGTGGCTCAATCAAGACCACACACGAGGCGACGATCGAACGGCCAACAGAGCTTGGGTACGCGGGCGAACTTCGACCGTTGGATCGGGATCCAACGTCCGTAGCACTTAGGGTTTGGGGTAGCCTGGGTCGAGCGAAGGAGTTGGGCTGAACAGGCTGAGTGGACTGGGCTGAGAGAACGGGCCGAGTGAAGTGACGCGGGCCGGAGGCGAGAGCGGGCTAGGCTGGGCTGGAAGATGAATAGGAAAGGCTGACGTGGAAATAGGAACGGGCTGGAGGCGAGGGATTCGGCCTGAAAGGTAAAAAGAATTTTAAAAACATTTTTTGAATTTTAGAATACTCCAAAAATTTGAGTAAAAGCAAATAAATTCAAAAAAATAGCAAATAAATTCAGAAAAATCTCCAAAAATAAAAAAAATTCCTTGAAGCACAAGGAACCCAACAAAAACTAGAAATCTTTAGTTTGATAGATAGATTAGTCAATTAAATCCTTTTATTATTGAAAAATTTAAATTAAGCTTTAATTAATTCGAGGAAGATGCAACTGGTTCATTTTAAAATTTCAAGCACTTAGAAACTCAAATGTTGGAATGTTACAACCAGTGACGTATGGCCAAACGCTCGGTTGGATGGAAATCTGTGACAGCGGGCCAAATCAACCCAATTGTGCGCTTGATTGAGTATGAACAGGGCTAGAGCAAGCCATTTTGCCTATTGTTTCAATTGGAAAGTAGCCGAGACGAACTACCATCGGCTGGCCGGCCTTGGGGAAGAAGACCATGGTGGCGGCGGGTTTTTGCATGAGGTGATCTAAAGGTGAAGTATGGCCTGGGTTCAGGGATGTAGGAAAGTGCTCGGTACCAAAGGAATTGAGAAGTTTCTTATAGATTCAGCCAGATTTTAGTTTTTCCCTCTTTTCAGTGAAGCACTAGAAATGGTGAAAATTGGCAGGAGAATGAGGCTCTTGACCGAGACTAGTAGAGGAGAAACAGAAAGAAAGATGGTGTGATCTCAAAACGAGTCTTGTGAGGCTTTTATAGGCAACGAGGGGCGTAGATGAACCAGTGTCGGGACCCGGATATGCAAATCTGAAACCCTCTGTGTATTCTGCACTAGTCCAAGATCACGCTAGTGCACATAGGAAACATAGATGACATATTATTCCATACATCGAAATAACTAAGAAGAAGTAAATTATTATTGAATAAAGCAAACGACCTTATGGTCAAGGTTCATACACCAATGCCTCATGGCTTAAGAAACAAATAAAACTGTTATAGCGAAAATAAGATAATTTGGGCCATTTGACATGCCACAGGCAATCGTCTGGGGAAACGCCTTCCTAGTCGACGTAGTCTTCATAGTACTCCTCCTCTTGATACTCATTACCTGGTCCTTCCTCAACAACTGAACAACAAGGGCGTAAAGCCGTGAGTACAAAATGTACTCAACAAACTGTAGGGAAATGATGCAATATATTCATGCACGTCTTGACAAAGGATAGTCATATGGTTCATTTGCAGAAAGCAATAACTTGTATTTAAATACAATAAATAGATTGAAGGCAGATTGATAAAAACAATAATAAATAACTGGCAAATCAATGGTAGACAACATGAACAGAATGGCGAGGCATCATCCTACATCATTCAAAACAAGTATCAACCATACAATTCAACAGTATAGCTTGAGATAACAAAACAACAGTGAACTCCCCGTTCACATCCCAACAATTCCACATTTCAAGAAATACTCTATACCCCGTGTGAAATCCCCGGGCTTGTCCATGACCGCGGACACGGCTATTCGAATAGTTTTACACTCTGCAGAGGTTGTATAGCTTTACTCACAAGACATGATCATCTCTTAGTGCCAAGTACTACGAACACACTTCCTTTGGTGTGTCGGCAGAGAGATCACTACAAAGCCTTTACAATGCATGTCTAAACTCGGTACTGCCCTCTAATGTTTCGCCCCTCGAGGCCCCCTCTTGAGCCATGTGAGTCTAACCGTTCATCCCGGAACCCACACCAACACTTGGCAGTACTCAAGACTAGACATTGCAAATTAATCGGCTAGGTTTATCCCATACCAGACTTGTGGTTGCACAGTTAGGCCCAGTTCAATGGCGCACAAGATTAAGTCCTTAAGTTATCTCAGGCAAGACAACCACATCCCAATGTGCTAGACAACACCCCCTTTACTGCACGATCACTTGCCTGAGGGAAAATATTTGTTCAACCAAGACCAATGGCATCCCTTGCCATGGTACAAAAAGTTTTACAACAGCGACCAATGGCCACAATTCAATATCTCATTAAGTCAAGATTAACATTAATTTACAGGTGATATGGATCCCATCATATGACTAAGCAGGTCTAAGCATAGCTACGTTAACCCAATGTTGGTAGTATGATTATGTCCAACTAGTAATGTCCCACCCTAAGGTTACCAATGGGTATATGTCATTCCAATAGTCAAGGTGGCATAACATCAATTAGGTGAATAGCTACTCCCAAAAGTAAGCATTGATACACAAATAGCATGCAATTGTACAAAACAAAATAACTTTGCAAGCATAGGTTCAACATGATCAAAGGTTACGACTTGCCTTACTGATCAAATGCTAAATCTTGGTCTTCAAAGTCTCCGTTCGCTCCTTCAGGGTTCGCATCTACCGGAAAATAAAGCAACGAAACAAAATAAATACAAAACAGAGAAGCAAACAAGCTCAAAACTGAAAATAAATGGTTCTAGAAGGTAGAGCTCAATTTTACAAAAATTTAGAAATTTGAATTGCCCCAATCGGAGTTTGGACGAAGGAGAACGGGCTCCTGGAAGATTTAATTCAAAGAAAAAGGTTAAAAATGAATAAACCCGAATTTCCTGATTTATTTTTCTATTGAAAAATCGATTAATGATGCAATGTCGACATCAGCAACCAATTTTTCCTGAAATAAAATAAATCCAAAAATTCGTGTTTCACTGACGTGTGGGACCCACGGTCCATAGACCGAGTCCACGCAGACATCGCTCCCGGCCCACGGTGGACCGGCCCTCTGACAATGGCGGTTAGGGTCGACGCTGCTACCGATCAAGCAAAGAAAGACGCGGATGTACCACGCGTCGAGCATCCGGCGACAGCGGTCAAATCGAATGGCGACGGAGCAAGGGAGCGGCGGCAGGGACGTGGCACAATCTGGTGCCTTGGTGGACGATCCGATAGGCAAGGTCGAGCAGAGGAGTTCGACGGCGAGCGGCGGAGCTATTCCATCGGAGACGAAGGAGACGACGGGGGTTTCGGCGATTTGGTACCGGATCGGGTAAGGGGCAAGGGGATCCGGAGGGAGCGCACGTAACGTCAGGCAAGCGCCGACGAATGAGGATGACCGAGCGCCAGAGACGGCGGAGAAAGTGCTCGGTGGCGACAAAACTTTGGCGAGCTCGCAGGGAAAGACGGTGGCATCTCTGGCAGCAAGGCTAGGGCCAAAATGGGCGGCGCACATCAGGCATTCTCGGGAGGGGTGTGGTGGCATATTTATAGCCCTCGGGAGGCGTGCCCGACATGGACGCCGAAACGGCTAGGGTTAGGGTTTGGTTTTTGGGCGGCAGCGGCGACGCGCGATGTGGTTTCATCTCAACCACACGCGCAGCGTAGATCGGACGACGGTGGAGCGATGGACGGGTTGGTCAAGCGGGACGTAAGGGTCAAGGAAATCAAAGCCAAGCAACTAAAATGGGCCAAGAGAAGGAATAGGAACGGGCTGAGGAATTGAATTCGGCCCAAAAAGATTTTGAAATTAAAACGATTTTCCATTTAAGAAATTTCCAGAAATCCAATTAAATCCAAATAAATACCAAATAAACTCAAAAAAAGCCTCCAAAAATACAGAACAATTCCTTGAAGCACAAGGAACCCAATAAAAAATGGAAACCTTTGATTTGATGCATAGATTAATCAAATTAAATATTCTCATTATTAGAAAATTCAAATTAAGCTTCGATTAATTCCAAGAAAATGCAAATGGTTCATTTTTTATTTTAAATATTCCAAAACTCCAAATTTTGGGATGTTACAGCCAGCCCCGAGTGTGAGCTTGCCCAGATACTTGCAACGCTTGCATAGGAGGAGGGATGGGCAAGTAGCGCAAAATGCGAAGGCGGCGGCTGCGTGGTGGAGTCATGGCGAGACGGCGTTGGACGAGCAAGGAAAGTGGCATAGGGTGACGAAGCTACAGAGTAGCTATGTGAGCTACAGGAGCAGGAGTTTGGCTTGGGGGCACCATGTCTGGCGGAAGAAGAAGGAGGAAGTTGTGGCTGCATGTGGGCCTGTATAGGAGTCAGGACCCACTCGCAAGTGAAAGAAGCGGTGAAGTCAAGCAAAATCAGGAACCGGCGGCAGGCTAAGCGAGATAAGGTTCACTGAATTGGTTACTTATCACACCAGGAAATTTTTGATATTTTTTCTGTGATGTTTGGATAATTATATTCATACTATAGAAATTTCAGACGAAAATATACTATACAGAATTTACAAAAATTCTGATAAGGCACTGTGCACAGATTTCAATTTTCTGATTTTGATTTTTCCGGGAGTTCATATCTCTTCTGAAATTTTTAAACTTTTTACAAAGATTTCATATGGCTATATTGGTCTCCAATAAAATGTTCAGCTTCAGAAATTTTATATTTAATTTATTAAAATTCTGACATTGTTATTTCCATATTTTAGCTTTTCTATTTTTGAATTTTTAAATATAAAAAAATTGATTATTAATTTTAACATTTTTAATGTTGATGTATTTATATATCCAGAATATAATATTAAATTTTTAGCTTGAGATAAGGTTGGATTATTTTTATTTAAATCCGATAAGTTTACTATTGCTAGCCAAGTATCATTAGTTGGCTTTTATTTCACGATAATTCCTTTGATATGACATTTTAAGATTTATAATTGAGGTTCTAGCGATTTCTTAAGATTATCCAGAATTTTATGCATTTTATTGTCATAAGATGTTATTATTGTTATTTATCTATGATTTATAAAGATTTTTCCATTAGAGCAAAAATCAAGGAAAATCCAGAAAAATTCAGAAAATACAGAAAAAGCATCAATAAATATAAGTCATTTCTAAAATTTAAAATTTTATATTATTTTAATTTAATAAATATAATTTATTTCTAAAATTTAAAATTTTATTTTATTTTAATTTTTAGGATATTACAACATCGCAACATGACAGAAGTGAACTCAGATTGTGCCGTTTCCGTCGAGATATCCATCCAGTGATTGCGCTCCTAACTAAAGCCACCATCTGATCAAAGAGTTCACTTGTTGCAAAACACACAAACGTTTGCCTATCCAATTATGGATTTCCTGTATCCTGTGCCAATTTTTAGTACCAAAACCTACCGCCAAATGAGTAGTTGCTGTTAGGAAACTATTAAGTAAGGTGGTAGTTGGCACTTCTTATGTGTGGACGAAATTACTAAAATGCCCTTCTGAGTTTTGGTTATAAATAGCCATCGGATGGAGAGGGGGAATAGCCTTCAGATCGAGAGGGAAAGAGCAAGCGAGAACTTGCTCTCCGGTGAAGCCTATCTCCTAGGAGCAAACCTGAAGCTGGTCCTCCGTGCCAGAGCCAGAAGCTCGCTCTTGGACTACGGTAAGTCGTCGGTTCCCACTGGTCCCTGCTTACCTGAGCATTTGATTACTATTGCTATTCCTGCTTCTTTTAATCCTGAAGGTTAAAGATTAAGCAACTCTGGAATGGTTAATCAAAGAACAAGGCACCGAGCTGGAAGTGTCATGTAGTGCGCCAAAGGTTCAAAACCGTGGCGAAATTTCAGAAGTTTCAACGAGATTTCCTATTTCAGCTAGGACGAGATTACAAATCCCACAGAATTAAAAAAATTGAAAACATTCAAATACTACAGTGATTTTGATCCGATTTCAAGTTTTTTTGACCTGATTTGAGACAATACCCCTTAAGAATGTCATCTGTTGTGAAATGTTTATAAGAAACCTAATTTTTTAGATGTTTTATTAAAATAACAGAAGCAATATTGGATTTTTATAAAAAAGTACAAGCTTGAACATACTCTTAAAAATTTATGGTACTATCTATAGCAGTCTAGGATCATATAGAAAATTTTCAAAAGAATTAAACTTCATTTGTTATCTTTGAAAAATCAAAAACCGAAGAACATAAATAAGACAATAACTTGTCAGAATTTTATAAATTCGCTCAAGTGTAGTCATGATCCAAAATTTTTAGGAGAGTTTAAGCATTGTCTCAGCAGTTAGCACCCTTCTTTAAAAATTTTAAAATTTCTAAACTTATTTGGTTTGCTTAATCAAATCTATAGAAGCAATACATGTGCTCAGGATAGTAAGGCTTTTATTAGAACAGTAACACTGTTAGAATTTTTAAAAATTCATCAGGCTTGATCATTATCTAAAAATTTTATGAAAATATTAAACCTTTCAAAATTTTCTAACATAGTTTGAATTATTTTTCAATTAGTTGAAATTTACCGAGATTTCGACAAATTTCGATCAAAATTTCAGAAATCCCAGTCCTAAAAAATTCCAGATTTGAATTTTATTTTTTGAATTTTATCTAGATTTCATCTGAAATTCTGAAATCTTACTGAAATTTTGGATTTCAGTTGCCTCCAAAATGTAGTCCAAAAACAAAAACGAATTTTGAAACCTTGTATGCGCCACAAGCGCCTGACCACGCTGAGCCTTTGCGCACCATGCACGCGGCGGATGAAGCCGCCGAGCGCTGCACAACCAGTGCGAAACATGGCCGTGGCCATGGCAGTACGCCGCCAACACCCCACCGCCGTGCCTGAAGCCCGGCCGAAGCCACGGACCCACGTGACGCAAGTAGCGCACGAGCACCGCGAATGGAGAGAACAGCGCAACACGCCCGCCGGTTCCTTCCCATGTCACCGTGTCTGAAAGATGCCTGAGCCGCATCGGGCCCTAAGCCCGTCGGTCGCGAGTACTTGCTCCATCCGGGCAGCATGCGCCCGATGCAGACCCCGCGATCCGACCACCGCTTGGATCTGTGACCCCTGTTTGCCCCCGAAGCGCACAGACGCCGCCGTGCCAAGCGGGCCTCGCGTATGCCGGTTTCAGCGCCGGGCCCGAAGCACGTCTCGCAGCACCGCGAATGGATGATATTTATGATTCAGTAAATCTTGCAATTTAAACCCGAAGTGTTTAACAATTGCAATAAATAATTATATGAGCTCCCATAAAATTGATCTTAGCACACCCTTGGAAGCCTCGTATTGATGGGTTTACTTTCCTAGCATAATTTATTCTTGCTAATTTATTTTATGTGGAGTACATAATTCTGAAAATTACTTATAGACCATGAAAAATTACCAGAAAATCATGCTAGAAACAATTCTGGGAAATAATTGTATGATGAATAGACAAGATCAATATCTTTACTGATTGCACTCATTATGCATTCCATTTGCCATAAGTAAATGTTGAATTGCATAATACTATAGAGAATGTGGAATATTGAATAAATAAGAAATTGTTGGGCTTGCCCTAGATGGTAGCAGCCACCTTACCTGGACTCTGGAATCTGGATGTTGAGATTAGCCTCACATCAAGTCTCAGTCATACTTTTGCCCAACCTGAAGCTGAGATACATGCTCCTCCTGCCGCTGAAAAGGCGAAGGCATTGAGTTTCTTGAGGCATCACCTCAATGTATACTTGAAAAATGAGTATATGACTGGGACGGATACACTGGCTCTTTGGCTGTACCTGAAGGACCGCTACAATAAGCAGAGAGAAATCTTGCTATATTCAAGAGTAGTAGTGGACCCAGGGGTACAAGCAAACATATATAAGAAAGAATGAGGTAGCACATCTACAGGACCTGAGGGTCATTGGTCTCGCAACTACCGCACCTCTAAGCACCTGGTCGCGCTGTACCTGCAATCCACCAGAAGTGGAAAATCGCAGGAGGAGAAGCAGGAGTCCCACTTCACTACTGATCCTGCTGCTCACCTGGACATCCAGAAACGTGATGACTTGATTCTCGGTAAGTCCGGCAGTGGAGACATCCATGTGGATGATGATGAGGACGGCCTTCTTGTTGGTGAGCTTAGTAAGCTTCAGGGCAACAATGTTGATCTATATGGAGACCTGCAGCAATCTCCTAGCTACCCAATAAGTCTGAGATTGTTTCCTGCATGAGTTGCAACATCAGTTTAGATGTAATTCCTGTTGAACTTGGTCCTGCTTCTGCTGAGCAGTTATTATCTATTGCTTAGGTTAGAACTTTGCTTTTAGATTGTTCCTGATATTTGGTCTATGTTGCTCTATTTATGCTTCCTATTGAAGTACTTGTTGAAAAATCATGCGTTATTATAGAGCAAGACACGTACCATCCGATGACGGAAGAGGAGATATGTAGTAGATAGTTACACCATACTAGGTAGGAATCACCATTTTTTGGTATATAATATATTTTTTACTGTGATATGCTGTTGGTTAGTTCGCTTATTTGATTTTTTTTTAAATTTATGAATTTATGACCATTTTCTTGTGTTAAGATGAGCTGTTTTGAAAGTCCATACTTTCGACTTTGTATGTAGTATGTGCAAAGCATTTTGTAGTAAACTAATTGCCCATGTATGCACAATCACACGCGCTTGCTCTCATCCAAGTCTTTGAATGTGACCAGAAATGGCAGGTGACACTAGCAAACAGAACGTCCAGGAGAATGACGTACCAGTTGTGGTTGTGGAAGAGGGGAATTGCAAGCTACAACATCTCCTTCAAATCACGAATACTTTCTCTAACGACAGAGAAATTGGTCGTGGTGCGTTTGGAGTGGTTTACAAGGTATGGCATTAATTTCCTTCCTTCCTGTTTCTATAACTGACGGAGAACCCGTATGACCATGTCCACTTTAATTAACTGGACGCACTTAACTAAACAGGGAACACTTCCAGATGGGGGTGTCGTTGCTGTGAAGAGGCTTGGGAACTGCCTGAGCATAAATGAATTTACACCTGAGGTTAGGAATCTCATGGGGCTGAAGCATACAAATATAGTACAGTTACTGGGTTACTGCAATGGCACACACCTGAGACCGGTGTTGCGTCATGATGGTAGACTTGTCTATTTCGAAGTCGAAGAAAGGTTGCTCTGCTTCGAGTATCTCACTAATGGAAGCCTTGACAAGAAACTTTTGGGTACGTACGGATATATATACTAGTTGGCCTTTGTTTCTCTTTTTAAATACCCTACCCATCACTCTGAATTTGTGAAACACGTTCTCAACTTATTTTATGGCATTTACACCTCTCTAAGTTTTCCCTGTATAAAAATCCGCATAACAAAATTTCCAATTTAGCTTACTACATCAAGAATTACGATGTTATTTAGTGGCACAAAAAATTTTCCATCCTAATAAATGCTAGGGGCGGATCCCTGAGTTATTTGCAACAAATGATTTTTGGAGGAATTTTGTAAGGATCAAATCATACCAAAACATTTTTCTATGTGACCTTTCGGAACAAAGGAATGAAGTGAACTTCTAGGATCCATATGAAATGGATTATTCTAGAGGACTCTATCTATTCTATTAGTGGTACATAGACTCTAGTGCTTTCACGCACATGACCTCGGAGCTTGGTAATTTGACATCTTTCTTTCCCCTATATTCCACTACACCTCCTTATGCTATCATTCGCAATGGATCTCATCTTCCTATCACCCATACCAGCACTGCATCCTTCCAACAACCAAATTTTTCTTTTCATCTTAGTAGTGTTCTTGTACCCCCACCCTCATCAAGAACATTATTTCTGTTTGGCAATTCACTATCGATAATCATTGTTCTATTGACTTTGATCCTTACTGCCTTTCTATGAAGGACCTTCGAACCAAAAATGTGATCGTCAGGTGCAATAGCTGACCTCTACCCCTTTTCAGTGGCCTCCCCCTGCTCCTCGCGCGCTCTCCACCACCACCTCTTCCGCTACCTTGTGCCATCAACGCCTCAGGCATCTTGGTCGTCAAACATTAGATCATTTAACGAGTGGTTCCTTTCTTTCCAGTAATAAACTGTCGATAGAACCTTCATGCCATGCGTGCCAACTTGGTCGACATGTGCGTCCACCCTTTTCGTCATCTACTACTCGTATAAATAAAGTTTTTAATTTAGTTCATTGTGATCTTTGGATATCTCCTGTCTTTAGTGTCACTGGATACAAATATTATCTCGTATACTTCACAATTTCACCCACTACTTGCAGAATTTTCCTCTTCAATTCAAGTCCAGCGTTATTCAAACTCCCACTAATTTCTTCACTTACGCCAAAACTCAGTTCAGCACCTATGTCCATGCCATCCAGTCCGACAATGGTGACGAGTTCGACAACAACTCCACATGCACCTACTTCCTCTTTCATGGCATTGCGCTTTGCATGTCCACATGCACCTACTTCCTCTTTCATGGCATTGCGCAAGCGAGGGTTCCGCCAACCTGTACAACGTCACAATATCCACGTCTCCGCTCCCTACCAATTACCGGTCTGCCCTCACTGATGACAATTGGCGTGTAGCCACGAAGTGTGAGTTCGACACCCTTTGCGCGAACAACACTTGGGAGCTGGTTTGTCATCTTCCTGGTGCTAACATTGTGACAAGTAAATGGATTTTTAGCACAAATTGAAGCCTGATGGCTCTTTGGATATCTACAAGGCTTAGTGGGTGCTTCTTGGCATCTCTCAGCGTCCTGGCATCGATTAGGATGAGATGTTCAGTCTGGTTGTCAAACTAGCCACTATTCGCACCATCCTCACTATTGCACTCTCCAACGGCTGGCCAGTGCACCAGCTCGACATAACAATGCCTTCCTCAACAGCATGCTCACCAAAACCATCTACTATTAACAACCCTCTAGCTTTGTCAACACCGCACGCACCATGTATGCTTGCTGCCATAACAGTTCGCTTTACGGCCTCAAAAAGGCCTCGCACGCCTAGTTCAGTCGCTTTGTCGACTCCAAGGTTGATCTGTCGCTCTTCATCTATCGTCTAGCACTACACTATGACCCAAATATAACGACAGATTGTCTGTCGGCAAAGAGCATATATAACGTCAGTCGGTCTATCGGCAAAGGATTTACCGACAGATGGTGTGTGTCGGGGAAAGACCTGTCGTTAAAGACCTTTGCCGACAGACAAAACATTACCGATAGACAGTTTGTCGACAATACTGAACTTTTGCCGACAGACAAATCTTTACCGACAGACACATCTTTAGCGACAGATAAGTTTTACCGACAGACGATCTGCGTGAGAAATAATATTTGCCAACAGACGATCTGCGTGAGAAATAACATTTGCCGACAGACTGTTAGACAGCATATTGTATTACCATTGCAACAGCATAATGCATACCATTGCAATAGCTGCATGAATCAGTAATATACACGTTTGGATCTCATTCAGATTTCAGATTTTCTTTGCCATATAGTTCAACACATGGAGAGAAAATATATATATCGTCATACAAGTGGTAGCAAAAGCCAAGATCACAGAATGCATTACAGAAAATATATATATATGCAAAAGCCAAGATCACAAATTAATGCATTACACGATAATGATGATCCAAAGAAGACTCCAAGATCATATAATTAGAAGTAACAAGACTAATTGTCCAAAAGATCACAAGGGCTACACCTCTTTTGACATGTCACTAATTGTCCAAAAGTTCTAAGTCCATTAGTCCATCTATATAACTAGCTGGCTATACATGGATCTCCACCACTTCACAAAAAAAAATCCTTTCTAGAAGCTCACTGGACATCATCATTCCTGCACACCCCAAAAGTTATTTTCTAATCAGTTAGCACCTGATGGTCTCACTCCTGCACACCCCTGTAAAAGAATAGGTGATATGGTCATAATCAACAACCAAGAAACTATTAGAAAAACTGAAAATTTATCAGCTTCACAAGAATAGGTGAATTTTGATTGCAGACAGCCAGCATTGTCTAGAATTATCACAGTCCAAGTATCAACAGCTGGAGTAATTTGTCCCAGCCGTTGCTGCCCTGCATGTGGCAATCAACAGAAGTTATGTCCAAACATCAACAGAAGTGCATGTACAAACATCAACAGAAGTGCATGTGGCAATCCAATCGGAAAAGAAACATTACATAAATCAGAAAAGAAACATTACATAAATGTCCAAACATCAACAAAAGTGCATGTGCAGACTAGTGAATTAAGCAAAGAAATAGAACAATGGAATGATGTGCTCAGGACTAATGTTGTGAAATTGTGTCAAGACAACAATTTTAACACAGGCTTCTTTGAAGGGATAGATAATAGCATTGTTGTTGATGCCTACGAGTTAAAGGTAGTCGTAATGTACCCAGCCTGTCTGGTAACTAATTATATTACAGTAATCCGAACCAATACCAACCAAGCAGACTGCACAAGTGTACATTTCTCCATTTCACAATCTTACTGAACTAGCATTGAGGAGAAACACCATAACAAAAGCATATACTTTGAATCTCTTATTTCACATGGACAGAAATCACATGACTATTTGCAGCTGAAGCAATTAATGTAAATTTTTATTGTCTTGGTACACCATTGCGTGATATAAGTAATCGCATCGAGTCAAAGTGACGATATCACACAGCATGCTAGATTAATTAGACGTCCAGCAGATGGCAGGTGGAGTGCGTAATGCAGAAAATTTTCAAGCTTGATGTCAAGATCAGTAGAAGAACTAGCTGTTTCTTTTAAGCTAGCTGACGCAAATGGGAGCGTCAACTATCAAATTAAGCCATGCTGACACATCATACACAATGATTGACAAGGAGATCGAATTAAAATAAGGTTGTGGCCTTGATGCCATACAATAAATTGAACATAAAAGGAATTTTTGCTTGCACAAATCAACTGATCACAGCCCATGAGGCGAATTGACTGTAAAAATGGCAAAAAGCTTAGAGCGATACCTATCAGAGCTTTTCACCTCTGAAGTGTTGTTTTCCCTGGCCACCTCACATATCACTTGTTCCTACAAATGGGAAAAACAGAGTTACATACCAACCTCTAAGCAGAAGAAATTTGCACTCTCACCAACATATATATTCATATAACATCACAAGCTAGGTTTATAGACAACGCCATCTGTCTTTTGAGAAAGTTAATGCTAATTTGCCATGAAATTACCATAGGCTATTAATTAATACAAAATGTAAAATCGCTCATCGAATTCACACAGGATCCCAATTTTTGGAGTTAGTTGAACAGAGTGTCCTTTGGTATAAGTGTGGTCCCTTACTAGGATATATGCCCATATCAAGAGAGGATAACCGCATAAGTAACTAGAAGCTGATACTAAGTAAAAGCAGATTCTCACAAAAAGAAAACATTGCTGATACTAAGTAAAAGCAGATTCTCCATGATAACTTAAGATTTTAGACTTTCTGTTGATGAGAATAACATACAATGGCACTGTAACAAGTAGATGCTAAAAGGGAATACAATGCCTTAATGTACATGTTGGTGAGTTCAACTTCAGTTCTTTCTTTCGTAAGCGATTAGTAATGAATAGGGAAAAAATGCGTGTTTATAAAAAGGTGGCCGTCATCAAATATTTGTTATCAAAGTCACAATACTTCAAATATCGGTTGTAGTATGTCGCTTTGAGTCAATCGCACCAACAAACAAATTCATGTTTTTTGTAAGTTGTAACTAAAAGTGATTTAAGTTGCTAACCAAAGTGAATCATGTTTTGGGTAACAAAGATGCAATTATCCTTCTATTAGCTTTCGAAGATATCCAAAGGAGAAGAATGTGAGTACTGAAAAAAATTCAGAACTTTTGTATCTAGAAGTCTGGACGATTATTCCTTCCTTTGAGATCAGTTAAGCCTAATTCGTGTTGACAGATCAAAATTTAGGAACCGTAAAAACTATAGTGAGGGTACTAAAGCCAAAAAATGACGAAGAACAAGATGGGGGCCTCCCTTCCTCCCTAAAGATTAATATACACAAAAAAGGAAAAGAAATCTTTAGTAATTTCTACTGGAAACCTTTTGCCTCTGGTTTGATTAATTTGGTTGGCATTACAGTAGCGAACCAGGAACAAAATTTAGCCCAAACTTTGTTAACCCTAAAACTGTGTAGAAGGGCAAGAAGAGGCGCAATTTAGGGATCTTACTTGACAGGGAACGCAGGAAGAAGGGCAAGAGCAATATCTGGAATTACCTCCATGGTTGTTTCTCTCGTGGTCTCGCCGACACGCACCCTACCCTACCAATGGACGCAAGAACGCCGACAAGGCAGCCAGAGAGTGCAGACACCGGTCCATGAAGTATGCCGAGACGCCGGCTTTGAGGCGCGACGATGCTTGATTTAGATGAGCTACCGAGGTGGAGCCAGATCCGCCGGATTCGGGACCTTTGAGGACGGCCTTGCGAGGCGAGTCAAAAAGAACCCTAGAGGCGGCGATTGGGGGTTGGGGCGGGCGGGCGGCCGTGGCGGCGTCTGCAAACGTTGAGGGGCGGAGTTAGCGGCGATTGCCGGGAGGAGGAAGGTGCAAATGGGGCGCTAGCGGGAGTTGGTGCGGTGATTGGGGTTGAGGCGGCGGGTCAGGCGTGAAAGGCGGAGGCGTGAGGCGCCTTCTTGTGGAGACGATAGCGATTTTGGCTAGGGGCGGAGTTAGGGTAAAGTAGCGAAGCAAAAATTTTGGTCCAGCCCGCGCAAGTTAGGGTAAAGTAGCGATTTCACTTGACTTCGCGCGCTCGGGTGAATATTTTCGGCGGGATAGCTTTTTCGACAGGCCGATTGACTGCGTAAATACTACTATCGACAGACAGTTGGACCCTATAAGTTATCAGTTTTGCCGACAGACTGTTTGTCCGTACTAAACGAATTACCGACATATAATCAGTCATAAGGAATTACCGACAGACAGTTCGACATTGAACATCAACCTTTCCCGACAGAAGTTTGTCGCTATATTTGGATCATGGTGTAGTGTAGGCACAAACATGGTGTACCTTCTGTTGTACGTGGATGATATTCTCCTCACCACCTCGTCATGAGCTACTCCGCTAGGTGATCGCGTTGCTTCACCAAGAGTTCTCACTCAAGGACCTTGATGACCTACACTTTTTCCTCAGTGTTTCCGTGCAACGTACCGGCACTAGGCACTTCCTTTCCTAGTGCTAGTACACCTAGGATATCCTCACTCGCGCCAGTCTGAGCAACTGCAAGCCTTGTAGTACGTGTTGGGGAACGCGGTATGCTACGCTAGCACAAATTAAAATTTCTACCGCATAACCAGAAAAGCTACTCGCAAGAAAGGGATCATGATTGATTACCACTAGACGCGTTAGATTGCGGAATCCTTCGCTGGTGTAGTGGATCGCCCGTGGATCGCCCCCACGCGGATCGTCCTCGCTGCGGATCGTCCTCGCCGTGGATCGTCCTCGCCGGATCGTCCTCGCCACGCCGCAAAGTAAGTAGCAGCGCCACCACAAAGAGCCCACACGCCCCGGATGGAACGCCGCGGCATGCGCGGCAAGCACCGCGTCGCCGGCAAGGGCAATGAGAGGTGGAGGCTAGGGTTTTTGGACGTGAGCAATAGCATGCACGCCCACCCTTCTCCTCTCCTTATATAGCCACGCCGACGAAACCCTAAGCCAGGCCCATCGCGTTAAGCCCACAAGGTCCATTAATTACGGATCCAATCCGAATTAATGCGCCCCACCGTTAAGTGTGTGACCAGAGGTTCATGTACATTTGGACATAGATTCGAAAACCCTTTTTCCAATCCAATAGCCGGCAGCGGTTCCTTGCGAGCATGCCAACTCCCAAACGATATGATCAAATCGGATAGAACCTTTCAAAAGTACTCATGTAATAATCCTTTGCCAAACTATATGAAGATCGAACTCAAGGCAGAAGTATGTCATCCTTTGATAGTTCAATCCATCTCTCGTATCCGTGATATATTAATAAGTTGTGATTGACTTCTCAATCACGGCATGGCCATGCACTTCCTTAATCATATCACACGAGTGGCCTAAACATATATCTCCGCTAATCGGAGTGGTAAATTCAATCTTGACTGCCCACTTCCCTCTGCACATTTCATAGCAAACATGAAAGCTACATTTATAACTATCCGGTTAGGGAATAGCGTTTGGTGGCCCCAAGGTAAACTATTACACATGTAGGGAATGTGACAATCTCAGGTCTAAGGATCATACATCCACTATGTATGAGATGCATCGATGACACATAAGAATGTAACATTCTCGCAGTTGTCCCATTGCGGGTCTATCTAACCCATGTTCTTCATCATGAGTTCACATGTATTGATGATATCTCCATATCCTATGATCTATGAAACATAATCATCGATCAATACATGTGCTGATCTATTCATCGTTGTCCTATACGATGATACCCGATCAAAAATACTTACAGAATTATATCAATAAGTAGAGAGTTTCATAAGCAAGTCACATACTTGCTGATCAATATAATGACATACATTCATTGGACCAATAATCATATTATTATTCATAAGCATAGTCATGTTACAATCATCTATATGATCCTCAAGGGCATAACACCAACAATCTCCCACTTGCACTTGAGTCACCAATTAAGCATCTAATACCAATAGACCTTGTGTGCGCCTCATGCTTAGGGTCGTGGAAGAGGCTTTGTCAACGGATCAGCCACATTAGCATCCGTATGTACTTTGCATATCTTCACGCCACCTCTATTCACAATCTCGCAGTAAGGTGAAAGCGCGGAGTATGTGTTTGGACTTCGATGTGATCGAGGCTCTTTAAACGTGCAATGGCACCACTATTATCACAATAGAGGTCCATTGGATTAGAGGCACTAGCGACCACAACAAGTTCTCGAGATGAACTTCTTTATCCACACGCCTTCCTTTGCGGCTGTGAAGCCGCAATGTACTCCGCTTCTGTTGTAGAGTCGGCCACCGTGTTTTGTTTGGAACTCTTCCACCACCGCCTCCTCCATTTAGTGTAAATACGAACCCGGATTATGATCGAAATCATCTTTGTCAGTTTGGAAGCTTGCGCGGTGTAACCCTTTACAACCAGCTTCTTCCTCACCTCCAAAAACTAGGAACATATCCTTAGTTCTTCTCAAGTACTTCAGATGTTTTTCACGGCCGTCCAATGACTATCACGGGATCCGCTTGGTATCTACTCGTGACACTTAGAGCATATGAGACATCCGGCGCGTCTGGATCATGGCATACATAATAGACCCAATAGCCAAGCATATGGTATCTTGCTCATCTCGTCTCGCTCATCGCTTGTCGAAGGACACCGATTCTTGCTTAGACTTATACCATGTGACATTGGCATGAATCCTCTCTTGGATTCATGCATATTGAACCTCTTCAATACCTTGTCAATGTACGCTTCTTGGCTTAATCCAATCAACCTTTTGATCTATCCTCGAGATCTTTATGCCCAAGATATAACATGCTTCTCCCAAGTCCTTCATTGAGAAACTCCTTTTCAATAAAGTCTTAACGTCTTCAAGCATAGGAATATTATTTCCATCAATAATATGTCATCCACATATAAGATCGAAATACAAGTGCGCCCCAATCGCCTTTTGTAAACACAAGGCTCTTCTTCATTTTTATGAAGTCAAATCCTTTGACTACTTCATCAAAACGAATGTTCCAACTCCGAGATGCTTGCTTCAACCCATAAATGGATCTTTGAAGCTTGCATACCTTATTAGCATATTTAGGATCAACAAAACCTTCAGGTTGTATCATGTATACATCCTCGATAGATTCTCATTAAGGAAAGTGTTTTGACATCCATCTACCATATTTCATAATCGAAATATGCAGAATAGCTAAAATGATCCGGACAGACTTAAGCATGGCTACCGGTGAGAAAGTTTCATCATAGTCAACTCTTTGAACTTATTTGAAACCCTTTGCCACCAACCGTGCCTTGTATATCTGAACATTTCCATCCATGTCTATTTTCTTCTTGAAAATCCATTTGCACTCAATGGTTTTACACCATGAGGAGGATCAACCAAGTTCCAAACTTGCTTGTCATGCATGGATGAATTTCGGATCTCATGGCTCCAAGCCATTTTTCGAGTTTGGGTCCATCATCGCTTCTTTATAAGTCGAGGCTCATCATTATCCAATAATAATATATCATGTCCATATCTCATGGGTTCATGACGGCCTCCCGACTCCACGTGGGTGGTGTCTCTTCCACAGTTGTACAACATCTTGTACATCAAGTGAAGGTTCAATGGGAGTTGAAACAATTTCGATGGTTCTCGAATTTCTTCAAGTCGCACCTTGCTCCCACTAACTCCTTTTGAAAGAAACTCTTTCTCTAGAAAGACACCGTTTCGAGCAACAAACACTTTGTTTTCATCCCTTTTGTAAAAGTAATATCCTTTTGTTTCTTTAGGATACCCCACAAAGAAGCATTTTTTTGATTTAGGTGCGAGTTTATCTGATTGCAAACGTTTTACATAAGCCTCACATCCCCATATCTTGAGAAATGACAATGAGGGACGTTTCCCAGTCCATATCTCATATGAAGTTTTCTCAACGGCTTTTGATGGAACCCTGTTTAAAGTGAACGCAGCTGTTTCTAGAGCATACCCCCAGAAGGACAATGGCAGATCTGTTTGGCTTATCATTGACCGAACCATGTCTAACAAAGTTCGGTTCCGTCGTTCGGATACGCCATTCCATTGAGGTTTTCCTGGCGGAGTAAGTTGCGGAACGATTCCACATTGCTTTAGATGATCACCAAACTCTTGGCTCAAGTATTCGCCACCACGATCTGATCGTAAGTGTTTTATTGATTTGCCAAGTTGATTTTGTACTTCATTCTGAAACTCTTTGAACTTTTCAAATGTTTCAGATTTATGCCTCATTAAGTAGATATATCCATATCTACTAAAATCATCGGTAAAAGTCGCAGCATCTGAAACCCACCTCCGCACTAGAGCTCATTGGTCCACATACATCCGTATGTACTAGGGCCAACAACTCATTTGCCCTTTCACCAAAACCTGTGAAAGGGGCTTTTGTCATCTTGCCAAGTAAACAAGACTCACATGTTTCAAATGATTCAAAATCAAATGAGGTTAGAAGTCCATCAGCATGGAGCTTCTTCATGCGCTTCTCATTTATGTGGCCTAGCGACAATGCCATAAAAGGTAGGATTCACATCATTGGGTCAAGCCTTTTCACATTAATGTTGTAGATGTGTTTTTCTTCGAGTTCAAGCATGTACAACCCATCTACCATGGGGCATCGGCCATAATACATATCATTCAAAAATATCGAACAAACAAAGTTCTTTATTCTGAAATCATAACCTTCATGTTCCAAACAAGAAGATGAAATAATGTTTCTACTCAAAGATGGAACAAAATAACAATTATTGAGTTCTAAAATTAATCCGTAAAGCAAATGCAATGGGTAGGTGCCAATGGCAATGTACGCAACTCTTGCTTTATTCCCCACGCCAAGATCCACTTCTCCTTTTGCCAAGTCTTTACTCTTTATCACCCTGCATCGAATTGCAAATGTGAGCAACCGATCCGATCATATACCCAAGAGGCAAGATTAGAAGTAGCCAGATTAATTTCTACAACATGAATACCAAGTGGAAGTCACACTTCCATTCTTCTTATCTCGCTGTACTTCGCACAGTTTGCTTTCCAATGTCCTAACTTCTTGCAATAGAAGCATCGAGCATCGTGTTTAGGGCCAATCTTAAGCTTCTCAAGTTTAGATTTGAGACTTGCGATCTCAACTTGGCCCTTGCCCTTGCCCTTTCCTTTGTTCCCACCTTAGCCTTCTTCTTCTTGAAGGCGAGTTTTCTGAACCATCATCACATGATTAGGTTTTTCTTTATGCTCTCCTCGGCAGACTTGAGCATCCCATGTAGTTCGGTCAGGCTTTTCTCCATGCTATTCATATGAAAATTCATAATGAACGGCTCAAAACTCTGAGGCAGAGACTGGAGAATCACATCCGTAGCCAAACCAAGGCTAAGGGGAAAATCGAGCTTTTCCAATCTCCCAATGTAACCAATCATTTTGATTACATGAGGGCTGACCGGACTTCCCTCAGCCAGCTTGCAAGCAAACAAAAGCTTAGAGATACCATACCTCTCAGCTCTTGCTTGGTTCCCAAACATGTCCTTTAAGCCCACAATCATATTGTAAGCATCCTGATCCTCATATTGCTTTTGAAGCTCAGAGTCCATGGTGACAAGCATGAGACAGCTGACCTCTACAGAGGCATTAACATGTTTTTCATACTCAGCCTTATCATTGCGAGAAGCATTTTCTGCTGGTTCATTAGGAATTGGACTCTCTAGAACATAGTCTTTCTTTTCATGCTTGAGAACAATTCTCAGGTTGCGATACCAATCCACAAAATTTATCCCATTAAGTTTTTCCTTTTCCAAAACCGATCTCAAAGCAAAACCAGGTCCAACAGAAGGAGTAGCAGGTGCCATTGAACTACAACAAAACATGCAAAGTTTCTAAGCACTATGTTTATGTAAATTTTCATTAAACATTTTAATAAAAGACACTCCTATCATATGCCCCCTTTATGGACACATAGTGAGTATTCAAGATCCATATTCATCAAACACTAGTGAGCTTTGGCATCACTGCTAGAGATTTAATGACATAGGTAAGCAACATCTTTGCTAATTACATTTTATGTAACTCTTGTTGGTTGAGCATGAAAACAAGTAATGAATGACTCATCAACTCGACTCATGGCTGAGTCAACTTGCCCTAGGGCTCACATGAGGAGGAGCACTTCCCGATTTCAGTGCCAATTAAGAAACCTAGCCTCATGTGTGTTTTCCTAGACACCAATTGTCTCGTATTTGTTCCTTCAATACTAAAATCAAAACTCAACCACTTATGTCCTCAAGCCCAAAACCGTTTTGATAGCTTGATTAAATCTACCAATGTTATGCGTGATGTGTCCAACACATCCCTATCATCTATTAAGATAGTCATTGATATACTACTTTGGCAGTCATATCAATGATGATCTAAATTCTTGATAGGTGCAACAATAGGGTGGACATATTTGATTTAAAATTTGTTTAACTATGGGGATGAACAATATCTACTATGAACAT
The DNA here is from genome assembly GCA_036346375.1 of Guadua angustifolia. Classification (NCBI taxonomy): domain Eukaryota; kingdom Viridiplantae; phylum Streptophyta; class Magnoliopsida; order Poales; family Poaceae; genus Guadua; species Guadua angustifolia. The sequence continues at coordinate 42,610,467 of CM070520.1, read as the reverse complement.
GGCATCACATGCAATGAGCATAAAGAAAATAGCAAGGATTAACCACACATCCACAGAAAATCAAGATTAAGCTGTGAAATAGTATGGCCTTTAGCATTAGGATCTTCATCATCATGCTTGTTGGTTCACTTGGCCATCTTGCTTGATTGTTCACCTAGCCATCATGCTTGATTGCCATCATCTTCATCATTGTAGATGCAACTCCTTACAGCTTTGATAATGAAATATACATGAAGGTTTCAAACATCACAAGTCGACACGCAGTCGTTATACAACTTTGATAATGAAATAGCCTTATGGCTTGACACGCACGCTGAGCCATGTAAACGTTACATGCATCACATACACATAGGCCACACTATTTCACATATAACATCCTGCAAAAGAGTTAAATAAGGCGATTCTACGGGTCGGGTTCCAGGCGGCGCCCTTATCAAGGTCTGGGGCGTCACCATGCATGATCCTAGGGGCAGCGCCTAGCGGGTCCAAGGGGCGCCGCCGGCGCCAGCCCCATATGGTCGCGATCGTAGACCCCGATGGCGGTAACCCGACCGTAAGGGCAACGTCGCACCATGAACGGACTCACCCAAATCAAGCTTGAATCGGATTGCACTTCCTCTGATTCAATCTGATTGGCTTGGTCCCATATGGTCGCGATGCGTAAACCCTGATGGCGGTAACCCGACCGGTAAGGGCAACGTCGCACCATGAACGGACTCACCCAAATCAAGATTGAATCGGATTGCACTTCCCACAAACCCTAAACCGATCGATCTCATTGATAGCTGCCTTCACCAATTCATCACATGAATCGGCAGAACATGTAATAGATCTAATCTACTATCCCCACATATCACATATGTAACATCCAGATCACAAATCTACGCGAGATGGCTCTGATACCACTATTGGGGAACGCGGTATGCTACGCTAGCACAAATTAAAATTTCTACCGATAACCGTAAAAAGCTACCGCAAGAAAGGATCACGATTGATTACCACTAGACGCGCAGCTTGCGGAATCCTTCGCGCTGGTGTAGTGGATCGTCCTCGCCGTGGATCGCCCTCATTGCGGATCGCCCTCGCCACGCCGCCATGAGTAGCAGCGTCACCACAGCGAGCCCACACGTCCCCGGGATGGAACGCCGACGTCGGCGTGCAAGCACCGCTGTCGCTCGCCAAGGGCAATGAGAGGTGGAGGCTAGGGTTTTTCGGACGTGAGCAATAGCATGCACGCCCACCCTTCTCCTCTCCTTATATAGCCACGCCGACGAAACCCTAAGCCGGGCCCATCGGTAGCGTTAAGCCCACGAGGTCCATTAATTACGGATCCAATCCGATTAATGCGCGTCCCAAATTTCGTTAAGTGTGTGACCAGAGGTTCATGTACATTTGGACATAGATTCGAAAACCCTTTTTCCAATCCAATAGCCGGCAGCGGTTCCTTGCGAGCATGCCAACTCCCAAACGCATATGATCAAATCGGATAGAACCTTTCAAAAATACTCATGTAATAATCCCTTTGCCAAACTATATGAAGATCGAACTCAAGGCGCAGAAGTATGTCATCCTTTGATAGTTCAATCCATCTCTCGTGATCCGTGATATATTAATAAGTTGTGATTGACTTCTCAATCACGGCATGGCCATGCACTTCCTTAATCATATCACACGAGTGGCCTAGACATATATCTCCGTTAATCGAGTGGTAAATTCCATCTTGATTGCCCACTTCCTCTCGCATATTTCATAGCAAACATGAAAGCTACCTTTATAACTATCCGGTTAGGGAATAGCGTTTGGTGGCCCCAAGGTAAACTATTACACATGTAGGAATGTGACAATCTCAGTCTAAGGATCATACATCCACTATGTATGAGATACATCGATGACACATAAGAATGTAACATTCTCACAAATGTCCCATTTCGGTCTATCTAACCTATGTTCTTCATCATGAGTTCACATGTATTGATGATATCTCCATATCCTATGATCTATGAAACATAATCATCGATCAATACATGTGCTTGATCTATTCATCGTTGTCCTATACGATGATACCCGATCGAGAGATACTTACGTAATTATATCAATAAGTAGAGAGTTTCATAAGCAAGTCACATACTTGCCGATCAATATAATGACATACATTCATTGGACCAATAATCATATTATTATTCATAAGCATAGTCATGTTACAATCATCTATATGATCGCCTCAAGGGCATAACACCAACAAGACGCCCATCGACACCGGCTCCAAGCTTCCCTCCACGGCGCTCGATGGAGAACGCCACGGACCATCGTGCAACATCGCGGTGCCCTACAGCCCTAACGCTCACTTGTCCGGATATCACGTCGACGTGGTACCATAGGCCTCGCTCCACAAGCATGATCCTAGTGAGCCATGCAAACCTTTTGAAGCGTATTCTTCACTATCTAATGGCACCATCGACTGACTACAACTTCATCGACGTTACGGCCTCCTCCTCGCCTACTGCGACGCTAATTGGGCTAACCGCCTGACACTTGAAGTCCACCTCAGGCTATGGCATCTTCCTCGGTGACAATCTCATCTCGTGGTCCTCCAAGTGTCAACACACAATATCTTGCTCAAGAGCTAAATCTGAGTACCGCGCCATCGTCGATTCTTGCTGTGGCGAAGCCAGCTCCTCTCCAAGCTTCATCGGCCTCTACAACAAGCCACCATCATCTTCTGCGACAATATTAGTGCAGTCTATTTATCGACTAACCCCATTCAGTATCAACGGACGAAGCATGTTGAAATCGATTTGCACTTTGTTCTAGAGCACATGTTGTACTCGGTGAGGTTCGCATGCTCCAGGTCCCAACAAGCTCACAGTACACTGATGCTTTCACCAAAGGTTTGCCGATGGCACTGTTCAAGAAAGTTTGTTCCAGTTTAAATGTATGCCTGACTCCCACTCCAACTGTGGGGATGTTAGTGCATGTTTGGATCCATTAGCACTAATAGTTAGTCGCTAAAATTAGCTAAAGTGGATCCAAACAAAGCTAGCTAATAACCCGACTAATAGTTAGTCGCTAACCCACTAATAGTTATCTCATTAGCTGGTTCTCCCTGCTAATTCCTCGCTAATAGATGGTGAAATGACTAATATGCCATCGGCCATCGTGCAAACAACTATTAATGTAAGGGTACAATGGATATTTCCACCAACAACTAAATTTTCAACCACCTATTAGCTAGTACCTCCAAACAGTCCTAGCTAATAATTAGTCAGCTAATAGTTAGCCAACAATTAGCTATTAGCTAGCTAACTATTAGTGCTAATAGATCCAAACATGCCCTTAGTCATGTTAAACATATCATGCAACGCAGGTCATCCCTTCCTGATTTCATACCCATCATATATGTTATCCCTAGCCTATTATTGTTAAGCTATGCATGGCAAGTGTTATCTCTTGTCTTTGTTGTTAAGGCTCGATCGCATTGCAAGTATTATCTGTCTTTCCTTTGTTGGCTTAACCTGTACCTTTGTGTTCCTGTGGCTATCAATGGAATCTCCGAGGTTGACATCTCTGTTTGCCTTCGTAACGATGATGCCCACGCAATGGCAGGGACCACCTCGATCGCTAGTTTACAAACATCACCGCCGGTGTTATGGGTTTAGATAAGGCGTAAGGTATATATAGTACGTGTGGTACTGCAGTTGCCAGAAAAACGACTGCCGCGTCAGCCAAAATCGCCTGCTGCGCATCATTTTTTACTGCCACGGCTGGGTCTGGGCAGGGACGCGTGCCGTGCCCTTCGCGGGACCGGCACAGGTGCCGACCATGCGGCAGGACACGAAAACGGACGAGTGCGCACGGCCATGTTTACTTCATGGAAATTTCCTATTATCTCTTACTCAAGGAACAAGGATTAAAATCTCACCGGAATTTTGTGAGATATTATTGAGATCTCGGTTTTCGGATGTAGACAAATTTTGAAATACCTACTGGAGTAAAAAAATTTAAAAAATTTAAATTCTACAGTAATCTCGGAAATCTCGATGAGATCGCACCAAATATCGCGGAGATCTCGGGATTTTTCACTGGTTTTTTACTTTTTTTACCGGATTTAGTCCAATAACTCCTAAGAAAGTCATCTCCTACGAAAATTTGTTGAAAAATTGAATTTTTGAGATATTTTTAAAAAACTACAGAAGCACTTTTCAAATTTTTAAAAAATTGTACATGTTTTGTCATGATGTTAAAAATTTATGGTACTGTCATACACAAAAAGTTTCAAAATAATTGAACTCCATTTGTTATCTTTAAAAATCAAAAAAGATTGAATATAATTGGGACATTAACTTTGTTAGAATTTTATGAATTTTCTCGAGTGTGATCATGATCCAAAATTTTTATGAGAGCTTAATAATTTCCTCATTACCATTCTCTAAAATTTTGAAAAAATTTAATTTTTTTTTGTTTGCTCAATCAAATCTATGTATGTATTAAACTTCATTTGTTATATTTCAAAAATCAAAAGCAGAAAGAATATAAATGATACAGTGCACTTGTAAGAATTTTATAACTTCACTGGAGTATGATAATGATTCAAAATTTTTATGAGATCTTAAGAATTTTTTTAGAACCCTACTGCAAAATTTTAAAAAAAAATTAAATCTTTTTTGGTTATTGAATTAAATCTATGTATTGATCATCAGACTTTTACCACGACGTAAATCTATGCATTGATCATCAGACTTTTATCAGGACGTAGCACTTTCAGAATTTTTGAAACTTCTTGAAGTTTGATCATGATATGAAAATTTTATAGAAACATTAATGATACATCATAAACATCCACAAAATTTTCTGATGTGGTTTGTAACATTTTTCATTTGGTTGAAGTTGCTGGTATGACTTTTATCAGGACAGTAGCACTGTTTAAATTTTTAAAAATTCATAAAGCTTTATCATCATCTAAAAATTTTATGGGAACATTAATGATGCATCATATCCATGCAAAAAAATTTTAAAATTTTTCTAACATAGTTTGTTTTATTTTTCATTCAGTTCAAACTTGCTGGTCAGCGTTTTATCAAGACAGTTGCAATGTTTGTATTTTTAAAAATTTCTCAGGTTAGATAATCATCTGAAATTTTTATGAGAACATCATTGATATGTTAGGAACCTAAAACAATTTAAAATTTTTTCAACGTTGTTTGATCTATTTTTTGCTTGGTGCAATTTTGCTGAGATCTCGGCAAATCTCGCTGAGATCTTGGCAAAACCGGCCGAAATTTTGGTTTTCTTGGTAGAAACAAATTTGGATTTGAATTTTATTTGTATTTTGTCCGGGATTTGTCCAAAATTTCTAAATCTTGGCGAGATTTCGTTCTCCGGCTATGGATGAGATTTGGAGCGAAAACTAGATTTCAATCCTTGGTAAGAAAACGTCTCTCTAAATTCATGTACATTTCCCCCTATGAAACATCCAAACAACCATTTGGTTTATGTGTTCTATTTTCCTGTGGGATTTTATTGGACATCCACATCAATTTCTGTGTTCCAAATACAGCCAAAATATATGTCAAAATTATATAATTTTAACTGTCCTACATAATGGAATATACTGCAAAACTCTATATTCAAGTGGTTGGTCTTACAAATGTGCTATAGAAGTTAACTAGCCAGAATAACACGCTATGTCAAGGTCAAGCATCACGATGCAACGTGAAAAATTTGAGAAATTTGGTCGTATTTTTTTAAAAAATGGGTCGGTAGGACCGGTCGGCGAATTTATGGGCTGTTATAAACCTTCGATGAATCTGTGTTTTTTTTAGAAACTACAGTTAGGACCCGTCGGCGAATCTATGGGCTACTATAATCCTTCGACGAATCTGTGTTTTTTTTTTAGAAAACCGCGGCTATTTTTTACGCAATTTGGGAAACTCGATCGTATTTTCAGGTTTTCGTATTTGTTTAAAAGAATAGGTCATTTGGACCCGTCGGCGAATCTATGAGTTGCTATAAATCTTCGACAAATCTGTGTTTTTTTAGAAAACCGCGGTTATGACCTGTTGACAAATCAACGGGTTGCTATAAACCTTCGACGAATTTGTGTTTTTTTACTATAGAGGGGTCTAAAGTAATTTTTTTCCCAAGTCCGTTCGGCTAAAAACCATATGGAGGACCTAAATGTAAACCGTGGAGGGACCTAAACGTAATTTTCATTTTTTCGGATCTATTTTATTAAAAAACAGTCAAAATAACCTAAACGTGATTTTCAATTTTCTGGAGAGCCTAATCGCGAGCACTGACATGTGGCCTCCCTGGTTATCCGGCAATCCCACACACTATAATATATAGTATATATTATTTCCATAGGCATGTCATCAATCAACTTACGGACATGCTACATGAGAACTTTAGGATAACTAATAAAGAATGCAAATTAGTGTACTTTAATGTTACTGACTGTCCATGTGTTGCAATGGAGCACAAGTAAGTCACATTGTAACAATATTGCGAATTTGTTGTGTATAGGTATTTAGTCCCACCTGTCGGCACTTGTTGATATAGAATTTTTAGGAAGGTTGCATTTGTTTGTTGATAGATTGCTTTTTTTCTATTTTTTGTTAGATATTTTTTAGGAAGACCCATATGTGAGTACGTAATTCTTATGTGAGCGGAGTGGAGAAGAGACATAGATTGCTTTTTTTGTTAGAGATTTATTTAGAAATGCACATATATCAGCATGTAATCTTTATGTGAGAGGAGGGGAGAATGGAGGCAGAATAACAACCACCATTACATTTTTTTAAGTAGTAAAGATAAATTATAACAAAACAACATCAAACAAGGAGATAAAAATTACATCAAATCACAATACAGCGAGTAGGTAGTGATACAACGTAAGTACTGGTGACAGGCTTTGGGGCCCTGGAGTAGTCAACCTTAGCCACTCCGTTGGTCCGCCCCTTCTTTTGAACAAACAAATAAACAAAATTGTTACTTTGAGCAAACAAATGAATATGTTATTTACAGATTGAAGTTGGACATTCCGTGAAATTTCCATAACTCTGCATTCTTTTCTCACGTGTGTGAGGACTTTGGAGCAAACCATTCCGGTGTTTACTACTTTACATGCAAAACCATGTATTAGTATTCCTTCTTGGTCTGCTTTGACAGGTCAAACTGGCGGATTTGACTGGGGCATGCATTTTGAAATAATTAAGGGTATTACCTTGGGTTTATATTTCCTTCACGAGCAAGCGCAAAATGGTCCTATTATACATTTGGATCTTAAACCAAGCAACATTTTACTGGATGGTAACATGGTACCGAAAATTGGGGATTTCGGCCTATCGAGGCTTTTTGGTCCAGATAAAACCCGAACCATGGTTACAATTGTTATGGGATCAAGGTATGTTCTGAGTCTTTCAAACAAATTTATTGCCTTTTTGTCCTTGTGATCAACCAATGTTGCGGTTTCGACTTTCGACCTCGTGATGCAGTTAAACAGTTCATGTTCTTGATACGCAGAGGATACATGGCACCAGAATACTTGCAAAGAGGTGAAATCTCAGCCAAGGCTGACATATTCAGTTTTGGTATTCTAATGTTAGAGGTCATGACAGGGGAACCGAGGCCCCCGGATAGCATGAACCCGTTAATAGAGCAATATACTACAAGAGTGAGAATGAAATTCAACGTTTCTGCATGATTCAGAACTTTCCTTTTCTTTTATTGTCAAACAGTGATTATAGTTCTCTGTTCCAATTCACTAGGTACGCCAAAATTGGTCAACATTCTTGCAAATAAGATCAAGGTATCCATCACTGGAACCTCATCGCCTCAAGGAAGTAACAGGCTGCATTGGAATAGGGCTACAATGTTTGGAGGTCGATCCTGTAAGAAGACCAACCGCGGGACAAATAGTCTATATGCTTGATAAATTACCCCACTTGAAAGATGGCCAGGTAAGATTATGTACTCCCCTGACTCTCTGCCTTCACCTTTTAGTAACACTTTCTAAACTAACGACTGTCTATTGTATGTTTATGCCTTATGCTAGTACTACATTGGTTCGAAAACAGATGTCGTTTCATATACCAGTTTTAGTACATACCTCTAGCCTTTAGTTTTTTTCCCCAGTTATAGGAATTTGACTATTGTATACGTGTACTATATGTAGGATCATTTTATTTTAATTGGAAGCAATAAAATGGAAAGAATAAGTAATGAACTAATTAGGGTTAATACTACTCCATTCTTGAATATATATATTCATAGTTTTCAAATTTTGTTCCAAAATATGTCATTCTTCAATTTCGATGTGACTTTTTACCAAATTTTCCTTCTATACCTATCCACTTTAGCTATTTTTAATGTTATTTACTACTATAAACTAGAGTAAAACACAATCCAAAGATATAATACATTGAGGTAATTCAGTCTTTTGTATATGTGTCTAGGTGAATAGAGTAACATCTATTCAAGAAAGCCAGAGATATTGGGATTAATTGTGGGGATGATATGGCCATTTAGATGAGTTAATGAAATGATGGCACGCACGGATATGTGCATTTAATACTTTTTATTGTTTTAGGTGTAATCTAGTAGCTAGTATGTGTCTCTTATTTGCGTAGCGAACTAACTTCCATCAATCAATGGATGATTTTTTTTATTTAGGGCATGTTTGGATCCTTGGGCTAATTGTTAGCTGGCTAAAAATTAGTTCTAGTAGGACTAATTTTTAGCCAACCTCTGAGCTAACAATTAGCCCATTAGTTAGTGAGAGTGAGCTAACAATTAGCCCATCCAAACAGGAAGATTAATAGGTGGGCTAATTTTTAGCTGGCTAATGGTAGAGCTAATTTTTAGCCAACTAATAGTTAGTCCTAGGCGATCCAAACATGGCCTTAAACACTCTGTTACCTCTTTACATATTTTACATGCACTTTTCTCACCTTCACTAATCATCTTATAAGTAGAGTAATGGGAAAGGAAAACGTTGTGCCCACAGAAGTTTTTTTTAAATAATTCTTTTTGTACTAATAGTTTTATACACCGTAGCCATCTCCTAAATCTAAATCATTTTTATATTAGTGATCTAAATCAAAGTTGTTTTAATTACACCAACAGAGAGGAAAATTAAAAAACAAACCTTGAATCAAATGGTGCTATATGTAAAAATAGTCCCAAGGATACCAACGATGCAAAATCTCATTATATATTGTTTTGTTAATTTTCAGTCACCAAAAGGTTTTTTCTCTGAGTCACTAAAATTGCACGTACTAAACTTTGCTTCAATTTTTATTTATTTTAATTTTGTATTTGTAGGATTCACCTAGGTTAATAAAAGGCTTGTTATTTTGTTTTGGTTCCGCAGATCTTTTGCGTCGATGAGTCGAGCAGAATGATCGGCTACGTGCTGTCAGGAAGAGCACTGAAGCTGGCATGGTCGGACGATTCCCATTATTGGAGCTGGCGTCCGGTTCGCCGCTCAAGGTCCAGTACAACTTTGCTCCAAACATGCCATTTGTTATACATTATATGTTCATATCCACCCTGAGCCTTTTGACACACTAGTAATCAACCGGGCACCTGTACAGACTAGAATGAGAAGATATTTGTTGCTTTCATTTGACTTTATAACATTCATAGTAAAAATATGCAATAGTTCTTTTATCTATTTAGCCACTATATTTCTATTCAATATATAGCAAAAATTTCCTCTAATAACTAAAATGTGCTTTTAGATTTATTTTTGCACAGCTTTCGTCCTCCTTGCTGACCTGTAGCTACGCCGAGATCTCCTAGTTGACTACTTATGAGTTCTTTTTATATATATATATATATATATATATATATATATATATATATATATATATATATATATATATATAGGCAACTTATCCTGCAGACACATACTTTTCGTACACACTGCACACCAACCAACAAAAGTTACGAAAACTTTTGAAAAAATTGTAGATGTACTTCATAGATTGCTCTATCTATGTATAAAATTGTAAGTTCAAATTCATTATATATCAAGAGTTACAAAAGAGAAAATTTGACAAGTTTAAAAGTCTCTTGATATATCAGAATTTTCTCTTTTTGTAACTCTTGATATATAATGAATTTGATCTTGAAACTTCATACATAGGTAGGGCAATCTATGAAGCACATCTACAATTTTTTTTAGAATTTTTCGTGACTTTTGTTAGTTGGTGTGCACGGTGTGTATATATATAGGGTAACGTATTCTGTATGCAAGATTAGCCTTTCCGTGTAGCACATATTACACCAACTAACAAAGTCAAAAAATTTTAAAAATTGTAGACGTGCTTCATAGATTGCCCTACCTATGTATGAAGTTTCAAGATCAAATTCTGACAAGTTTAAAATTTAAACTTGTCAGAATTTTCTTTTGTAACTCTTGATATATAATGAATTTGAACTCTACAATTTATACATAGATAGAGCAATCTATGAAGTACATCTACAATTTTTTTAGAATTTTCGTGACTTTTGTTAGTTGGTGTGCATGGTGTGTACATGAAAGACCTGGGTACACAGGATATGTTGCCCCTCTCTCTCTCTCTCTCTCTCTCTCTATATATATATATATATATATATATATAGTGCACGTTTTTTATATCTGTTTGCGTGGCCTAGCCAGGTTGCATTTTTTCGGCTCCAATTTAGGTATCAGTTTGTAACTACTCAAACTATTTTCTCAAATTGTACCATATGATCTTTTAATTTTGTAAATTTAATCTGAAATTTATATAAATTTAGGTAGCTACATTTTTATTTCAAATTTTAGTTTTTGTAAGCTTATAAAAGTCTAAATTTTCAATATTTCAATTTTATATCATAAAAATTATAGTTTTAGTAACCACAATTATATATTCACATATAATTTAAAAGTGTAATTTATATGCATATTGTTTGCACATTTCTTTATTCCAAGTCCTTTAATGTATTCTGAATTATTTTTTATTTTGAATATATTAATTATTAAATTAAATTCAGACTTATATGTGAAACTTTAAATTATGGTGGTTAAGTTTGTGGTAATTATGGAATATACTTTTGCATTAACATGACACCAACAGCGCAAAATAGTGCAAAACTTGCTAATAAACTGATTAATGAAGAAAACTCTTAAAGTACAATTAGCATGCAAGGGTATATCTTATGAATCGAGAAGATATTTGTGTCTAACTCAACTCAGCAAAAGTTTGAATTACTTCATAGATTTTTCTGTCATCCATTTTTCCTTGACAAACACCTTGCATATTCGTATATGTAAGCATGACTTGGAGTCAGCATCTTGTATTCTATACTAGATGCATATACGCGGCACCACGCCGCATAAGGGTGGTTTTTCGAACACTTTTTTTTTTGCTAAAGTCCGGTCTAGATGTAAACCTCTTAAACCGCAAGGCCTTTTTGCAAAAGGGCTCAAAAGGAGCTTGGCTCAAACTTGCGGATCCACGAGTTTTTTTAGCAAAACAGACGGTGGGAGGACTTAAATGCATTTTTGGATGCATTTTTGGAATTTCTAGAGGATCTAATCGTAATTTTATAATTTCTAAAGGGCCTTTTGTAGAAAAAGGGTAGGAGGACCCAACACAAATTCAAAACTTCTAGAGGACCTCTCCACAAATTTGGTCATGTGGGGGCTGCCTGGACGGGAATCCTTCCATGTTTAATATAGGTAGTACAAGAAATTGCAAGAGAAGAACTGGAAAAGTCTAGTACAGAAAAAAAGTACTGGGGACATGACAAGAGAATGGCGAATGTGAAAAAGAAATCGGAGGTGGCGCATGGTTTAGACTCCAGTATGGGGGAGGAGATGGCGATGGTAACGGCAAGCTTGATGTGGTAGATGAGGCCGATAGACAGCAAGGAAGATGGTACCGGCATGGCCATCAATGCCTTCTTGTCCCCTGGTGCACAACCTCTTAGGACGTTGGGAAAGGGAGAAAGGTCGGATATCTGGCGACACTGTGCTCGGGGATGACCGAATCTGGTGGTGACGCTCCTGATGACAGCCGAAGAGGAAGTCAACGGCGTCGGCTAGATCTCATAGCACCACACCTAGTGGCGACTAGAGAGGAAGATGATGGCCGAAGCTAGGGATAGGGTGGCTAGGGCTCATGGTCATCACTGTTCTTGGGGTCAGGGTGGCCAATGTAGAGAGGAAGAGGAGAAAGAGAATGAGGAGAGAGAGAGAGACTGGTGGGGTAATTGAGGTGGATGGAGGGGTTATGTGCAAGTATACATGGTGGATGCGGGTTTTTCTTACAAAATGTGCTACATGGATGAAGGATTGATCTCGGTGGTACACCTGACATCCAACAGTCCACAATAAGAATTACAAGTTCACGTTGAATACATGGTTTACATGTAATATTTTCCCATAGTAAATGGTAGTATTAATACAGAAAGACCAATCGTAATTTGTACGAAAATAAGGAGGTTCCGTAAGGGATAGAAGGAAACTCGAGCACTTCTCTTGGGAAGTGTTTTCATGAAGCGAACAAGTCAGAAATCAGATTCAAAATATAGGCAGAGTTAATGACAGACAAGGAAAAACTAATTAGGTTAGCAACTTGGCTTTTGTCCAAGAGAGAGCTAGCTTGCTGACAATTTAATGAATACATACTAAGTATTACATAAGCCTACAATTTACCAAAATTTCATCCTAACACCACAAAACTGAGCAAGACCAGCAAACATGCATAAAGTAAAAGAGTATACTGACAAAATCAAGAAGGCAGTAAGGCAAGAGGCAGAAAGTGTATCAACTGAGATTTACTAAACCAGTTAAGATATTTGCTGTAAGAGTGCTAAATGTCAATTCCTTCATATGAACGACGGCGAGTGGTGGCCGGATCTGAGTGGAGGTGACGCTGTCAGATGGACGCAAAATGGGGAATTGTTGACTGCAATCAATGTGTTGGTTTAAGCTTCCCATGCGGTCGCCAGGTCATGGCTATCGGGGTGGACCAGAGGCTCAGCGGCGGCTTGGCCTGTGGGCTAAAAGCCTATAGGCTAGATCTTTTTTTTTTACTTTTCTATTATCTACATTTTGAATAGCTTAAAAATGTCTCCAAACTTTGTTTTTTCAAAAATAGTCACGCCAAAAGTCATAAACACTACAGGAAACAGGGAAATTAACATCGGCCACATTAATTAACGTCGGCCAGGGCATATGCCGACGTTAATTAACGTCGGCTGACAAGGAGCCGACGTTAATTAGCTAATTAACGTCGGCTGCCGATGTTAATTAAGCTAATTAACGTCGATTAATTATCGTGGGCCAAAAGCCGACGTTATTAGTATTTTGCCGACGTTAATTACTATTAACGTCGGCAAATGGCTAATTAACGCCGCATTTGGCCGATGTTAATTTGCGGGATTACTGTAGTGAAAGTTATTAATAATAATTTTAAAGATTTTTTGGATAATTTTTTTTAAAATTTTTTGAATTTTTTGAATTTGAATTTGAACTTAAACCAAACAGTTTCGCTTTTCAAACCGACATGGTACGGGCAGTTCTCGCGAAAAGCCGAAAACCAAGCGATATTCAACGGTTTTTGGAACCCTGGATTTCTTATATTTTGTTACCACACTACAGGTTTCCAGAATGCCCGGTTCTGCTAGAGGTGTGCTTGTTCCACGTCACTGGAGAGATCCCAACCAGACATTTGCTTGCAGATACAACCTATAAGGTATATCTCGTGTACAGGTTACGTACGGGTATCGCCTCCGGCTTTGATACGAAGCAGAAGTCGTCGATCAAGCTCCCCGGCGGTAGAGATCTCTCAGCCAGCAGCGTCTGCCTCGACCCTCGAGTAATTTCTGAAGAAGATGATGTGACTTACCCCGCTCAGAGGGGCGATGGTTGGATGGAGCTCGAGCTGGGGGAGTTTGCGAACAATGATGAACTACAAGAGGAGGGTGCGGTGATTGCCGATGTCTACGAGACGAGCGACACCATCTGGAAGAGAGGGCTCATCATTGAGGGCATGGAGTTCAGGCCCAGGAGCTAGGCGATCGAGCGCCACCAGCTGTGCTGCTGCTGCTGCACTTCTTTTTACTACTTGAAACGAATAATCACATGCCTGCTGCTCCTTCATACGCATGTACGAACATATTTGATTGTTGTGTGCTTAATTTGCTTGCTTTGACGTTTCGGTTGATCAGTGCGCATGCGTGCATGCAGCACGTAAGTTTGGGTTTGATGTTTCCAATGTAATAATCAGCATCTGGCGATGCACCTATGCACATTCTTCCGAATTGCTAGCATGCTCATATTTTAAGCTTACGTTCCTACTTCTATTTAACATATGATCCATATATATATATATATCCAAACAATGAAACAAATGATGTAAATCATGCCAAGTACTTGCTCATAAACCAAGCACCTTCCTTGTCGTTTGAAAACTTTATTTGGAAACTTCAGACTTGCATGATCGCAACCATGTACATTGCCAAATTGTAGTACAAGTCTACTCCTTTTTCTTACTAAAAAAATAGTACTGCTAGTACTACTTGTCCAAGTCCATATGGAGTTCCTACCAACGTCTTCCCGGAGCAAAGCCAATCCTGTCACAAGCCAGATCGTACACCATCTCGGCACATGCAGTGTTGCTTCAGGTTGCCAATCGTCGAGAACGCCGTGCTCGCCGATGTACGGCGCGGTGAACAGGTGGACACCGTGTTAGTTTTGTTTCCGTTTATTTTTGTACATAGCTGTTAGTAGTTCGTTGGCGCATGCATGGCTTAACACGAGATCCTCTGCAGTTGCAGTTGACTGCAGCACGCCTGGACCGCTGGATGGGCTACTGGACGCCGGCGGATAATCATCTTGCACGAAGGAAATAAAAATGCCCATCTTCCCTGTATATTGCACAAGTTCAATCGGGACCTGACGTGCACGATCAAATGGATTGAAATGCACGCGGAAGGGGAAAAAAAAGAGATAGATGCTTCTACACTGCTGTGCTGTGGATCAGACATGCACAAGCGGTTCGAAACCGCTTTCAGAAGCGGTTTTAGAACTGCTTGTAAGCAACCGCGAGTGATACTCCATCGGGTATCACAAGCGGTTCCCCGAACTGCTTCTGGTTGGACACTTTCACAAGCGGTTGGTAACACACCAACCGCTTGTGTAGAGGCTCTCTCCAAAAGCGGTTGGTATTACGAACCGCTTGTCTCCACAAGCGGTTGGAGTTACGAACCGCTTGTGAAGAGGTTGACAACACAGCGTTTTGATTATATTCAATATAGAATATGTTTTCAGAGGGGTTTTTGATATAGATTTTGACAATTAAAATAAATAGAACTACAGGAGTTTATTTGACACAATAATTAAATATATATTATTCATGCGTACTCATTTCAGATAATTACAGGTTCATTTACAGAAAAATACGAACTTAATAGACTAAAAAATGAACAAGTTGATGAACGCATGACATAATAAGCCACTTTTTACAAGTTTCAAAGAATAAAAGGAGAATCTTGAGCTCATTTGTTGCGTAGGCGCGCTTTTTGTGCCCTTAGTCGACGTTGATAAATACCAATTGTCCTTATTTCGTGATGTGGTCTCCAACCATTTGCGTGGAACTCGCCTTTGGTGGATACAATCTGCCGACAATAAAGCCGATGAGTTGTTCTTGGATTATCGCAACCCGTGCAGCGGGATCACGCCTTGCACATCGATGTTGGGTGACAAAGCGGAAGTAAATAAATCTCGGACATGTAATTAAAGTGTAAGTACTAAGAAATTGACATGTTCACACTACCTCAATATTGGTTGTCGGACATCGCCGAGGTAATACTTTGCATATAGTGGCACACATAATAGCCACATAAGTTGTTTCCTTCCGTCTGCTGTAGAACTGCGATGAAATTTGAAAAGAAAACAATTATTATTGGGATGAAAACTGTTATTTACATATTAATATTCTTTAATACGCATCGAAAGTGCTTATTTGTACATCAAATTCGGTCTCAAATCTCCTTGTTGCTTCTTTCAAACTTTGTAATACCCCTGTGTGATGTGTTAGTATGAATAGTAATTATCAGAGTTGGAATTAGCATGGTATTTCAATATATATAATAAGGAAAACTATCGTATATATATGTGCTATATACCTATTTAAGGTGTCAATGATATTTGATATTTTTCCACCGGAGTCCTTTTTGAGTCTTGAACAATGATCTGGCTGCTATCAAGCTTGATGACAAGAAGGATCCAGTGAAATCTATTCATGTATTGCAACATATATGTAACTAGCTAGTAGTATTATCAATGCCTTGAAAAATATAAGAACGAGAGGTTGTATATATACGTACCCGAAGTTGAAGGGCAGAAGTATGTACGGTTTGTAGTGCTGTCCCAAGAATGCATCGAGAATGTAAACTTCAACAGCCTTTCGGGTCAATCCAAAGACGTACTCGTTAACAATCTCTAGGTCGATGAAGCCCACGTTGAAGATGTTCTCTTTTTGTAACATCCTCAAATTCAACTATTTTTGAATTTTATAATTTATTCTAAATTTTTGAGAATTTCTGGAATTTATTTGGATTTATTCGAATTTCTGGAAATTAGTTCTTTTCTGTAAATTAATTTAACAATGAAAAGTTTTAATGAAATTTAAATGGAAATATTTTATTTGAGTTCAAAATGTCCTAAAATATTTTTCTTAATTTTTCTAGAATTTTTCTAGAATTTTTCGATGTTTTAAGTGCCCCAAATTAATTAAATGAATATTCGTAATTATTTTTAATCACAAAATGATTAAAATCGTTGAACAAAGAATCGGCCGAGCCCATTATCGCATGCACACAGTCTGAACCCTAAACGACGCCGATCGCTCATTGCTCGATTTGCATCGCGACGGCGATTCACCCGCGCTGCTTTAACCGCCTGCGTGCGTGGATTCTACGCGACGGACGGATTCGAGCCGCACGCTTCGCTCCGTGGCGAACGAAGCGCCACCGTCAGCTGTTACCGCCGAAGAAACCGTCGCCATTAACGCCGGAGCACTATCTCTTCCGCTTCATCTTCTAGCTCGGCGTATAAATCACTTCCTTCCGCATAGATTGAGCCCTTTCACGCGTCCCAAGGTTCACCGTAGACACCACACGTCCTCGCCGAAGTGCTGTGAGCATCCGCCGTGTTTTGCGCCCACTCCGGTGATCCTCCATCGCTGTCAAGACCACCAGAGTAAAGCCCGCGTCGAGCCGCATCCGAAGGGTTACTCCATCTCGCCGAAGCATCGCTGGATCGCCGCAGCTTGGGTCATCTTCTTCCTCTCCGGTCGCACTTCCACGCCGCGTCATCGCCGAGCTCTCGAACAACGACGTCCGTCGATTTTGCATCGAACGATTGAGGTTAGTCCACATGTTCCTTCGCATTAGAGACCAGAACAATGTGCTATAGATCTCAGCCGTAGGATGTGAAATGGATGGTCAGGATTAGTGCCACGTGCCCAAGGAAGGGATTACCCACGTGTGTCTGAAATTCGCGTTAGTTAATAGTCGTTGGATTAGCATCGGACGATCGGGAATTTGCCACGTAGTCCTAGCAATAGTAAACCCCGTCTTCAAAAGTTAGCCGTTGGATCCGAATCGTATGGTTGATAATATGCCACGTAGCTCAAATGACTGTAGCTATTAAATCAGAGGAAATAGCGTAGAATTTTTGAGTAATCTGAGCCGTTGAATTTAAATTGAATGGACTGGATTTCGCCGCACCATGGGCCAATTCGCGTGTGACGCGTGTTGCTCGGGTGCCGAGGCATCGTCAGTGCTGACTGTCGACGTCGCCTGGATTAGCGTTAGCCGTTAGATCTTGATCCGTCGGTTGGGATGGAGCCACGTGTCAGCACCGTGGTGTCGCTCAAAAATGTCGGTGCAATCGTGACCACTGATCTCGATTGCGCGAATCTTGACGCATGACCGGAGTAATTGAATTGTTTTTCGGTTTAATTATCGCCGTTGGATTTCAATCCGAGGGATGAGAACGCGCCATGTCATCAAGTGGGGCCCACATGTCAGACCCGGCTCGGTCAATGTTGATGTGATAAATAGTGATGATGACGTCATAATTATTTTTAAATATATATTTTCCGGTAGAAAATTAACTCGGTGCTGACGTCATAATTAACTATGCTGACGTCATAAATCAATTTTCCAAAATATATTTGGAAGAAAATCCATCTCGGTGCTGACGTCATCTACAGTAAGGCTGACATCATAAATTTCAGGATTTTCCATATAAAAATAAATAGAAAAATTCGGTTTATTCCTTTTTAATTTATTTTAGAACATCAAATGCTTATAACTTTTGCGTTTTAACTCCGATTTGAGTGATTTCAATTTTTAAAAATTTGTAAAATCAAGATCTATTTAATGGTGAATTTTATGGAATTTTTAGAGGTGAATTTCCTCTCTGTAAAATGTATTTATTGTGTTCATATTGATTTTAAATAGACGTTGATTTACCGGAGGGTTACGAGGGGGAATTTCCAGTACAAGATTTGACTTCGGAGCAGGATCACCTGCTTTTTGAAGGCAAGTTATGCTTTGACCATGTTGTTCCTAATTTTTGAAATATACTTTGTTTTAAACTATGCATGTTAATTCAATTAAAAATGACTTAAATTATTTTGGGTGAATTAGCTATCCAACCAAATTGTTTATGCTACCTTGATATCATTTGTATGCCATGAATCCTTGATTACTTAAGTTGGGTAAATTTAGTTGGTTGATGTGGTTGTGCCAACACGGGAGGCTAGACCGTGAATAGTTGCTTAGCCATGCATGTACGTGAACCATTCCATTTGGATTACAAATCAACACTGACTAAAGAATAGTGAATGCTTTTTAATGAAATGTGGAATGATGTTGGTATTAACATTGGAATGTAGAGACCTGTGTGGTTCTACATGAAAGATGAATATGAGCATGTGTTGCACTGTTAACAACTTGGGGTGGAATTGATTTAGACTGGGGCAAGTGGACCGAGGCTTCGTGCCAGGTGGGCCTATGTGGCAAATGGGGGTGGTTGAGTGTTGAAAGGGCTGTGTGCCAAATTGAGAGAAGAATGTCTTGCCTTGGTCAGTTAAGGACCTTACCTTGCAAGCCTTTGACGTGAGACTCTCGTGACAACCACATGTCTGAATGGGAAGACCTAGTGTAGTAGGATTCGATGTCTTACCTTTGATACTCGGGGTGGCGCTACATGGGGTAATCAGATGGGAGGAGCGTGTCTGCTACGGCATGGTACCCATCCAACGGTGTTTGTCGGTCCTATACTTCAGCTCTGAGTGAGGGAAGTGATAGTGAAGGCAACCCGGAGAGGTTCTTAGGTGGAGATGGAAGTCTCTGAAAAGCTTTGTTACAGTTAATCGCCTTTGTGGTGTACGACTGTATCTTGTGGGTAAAGTGTACAACCACTGCAGAGTGTTAGAACTATTCGAATAGCCGAGTCCACGGTACTGGACAATGCTCGGGGATTACAGTCAAGGGGTAGGGTTGGAAAATAAAATGGGAGGGATGATTGTGTGTCAAAGGAAAATGAGTAGGGACTGTGTGTCCAAAATATTGTGAAAAACAGATTGGGAAATATAATGATTATATAGTTTTGATGCTTTTAATCTAATTAGATAACAATTTAAAATATGATTGCAAAGCAAAATAACCAGGAAAGCCTTTCCTTTGTAACAAGCCACGCATGTAGTAAATAGATCTCAGATTGTGCATAACTTGTTGAGTACGTGTGTACTCACCCTTATGACAAACTTACTGAAGAAGAAACTACACCGCTATGAAGAGGAGTACGCTGAAGGGCCGGAGAACTAGGGAATCGAGCCTCGGCCAAGGCTCAGGAGAAGATGGAACATCACGAAGATTTATTTATTCCGCTGTTGAACTTTTGTTATTTGATAATTGTAAGCCCTGTGTGGCAGACTATTGTAAGGATGACCATAAGGTCGTACACTCGTTTATATACATGTTTGAAATACATATTTAATATTCCGCTGTGTATGATGTGATATTATACCCTGTTTAGCCTGTGTGCACTAGTGCGATCCTGGACTAGTGCCGAATACACAGGGTGTCCGAATTTGTAAATTCGGGGCACGACAGAGGTGGTATCAGAGCATACCGACTGTAGGACTTGACCTTAGGTAGACTGGCCGAGAAAGATAGGGTTATTTTCTAAAAACTTAAAATTGAACAAGATTACGAATGAAATCTTGACTAGTCTTTTCTTCTTACTTCGTGTCTATGCTGCAATTTTCTATTATGATTGTATGATTCTAAAATCTAGTTTCGACGAGTTGTATTTTTAAGGATGAGGAGGATTCACACCTTTGGCGAAGCGACGGTGGCTACGCTGGCCGAAAGCCGTGGTACCTGCCATGCTTCGGAGGGTTTCGTGAGGCCGATCTACCGGGGAACTCGGTGGTTCGAGCAGGGCTGGACGTCGCTTGGGACGTCAAGATCACTATTTTTGCTAGAGACAGGGGGAGAGCCAGTCGTCCGTTTCACTTCACCGCTAGGAGGTCCACTTTTGAGGCCGGGATCCAGAGATCGCTTACCGGGCGCGCCATATCGCACGCACTTTCTTCGAGGAGCTCAGAGGCACCGCCTTCCGCCTCCATCCACGCCGAGACAACCGGTTTGACAGAGACCCGGAGGAGGAGGACGATGCTACGGTCACCCACTTCGCGAGGTACGTCTTCGCCTAGGAGGAGCTCATAGACGAGACTGTTTGGGAGCTTTAGAGGTCTCGTGAGGAGGTGGCAGAGGTCTGGGCTCGACTTCAGGATGTCACTGAGGGCCTTGGTATCTACATCCAGAGGGTTCGCGAGCTGGAGGAGGCACTGGAGGGACTCGAGCCGAGCCGAGCTTGAGCTGCCCGACCTCACCCCGAGGAGCCTGAAGGAGGCGCTGGCAGGAGGCACCACCAGAGGCACCAGCCAGAGTGCCAGAGCCGCCAAGATTCGAAAGCAGCAGCCCCGAGCCACCCGAGTCAGATGGGCTCATTCGTTCCGCCACTGGGGGCACCAGACTGGGTCAGCCTGATGCCAAGACTACCAGATTACCCACTGGAGGGCAGCACTGGGTGGATCGACGACTAGAGAGTTACTTTTATTATTGTCAGAGTTGACTTATGTGAGAGTCAGTTATCGAGTTAAGTTTATGTCGAGTCAGTATTGTTGAGTCCGTCCCTAGAATGGTCGCTTGGTTTGAACTATATGAGTTGTTATGTTTTTTTCATGGTGAACAATTTCTATGGTTATGCGTGTTTGGTATGCGGCGCAATGCCGTAGGCACTTGTGAGCGGCCATATCCTTATGGTATTAAATAAAATTGCGTACTTATGTTCGAGTCAAATCTCCTTCCTGCATAATATTTCTGTATACCTGCCCACTCTATTCCCTCTTTTCCTAAATTCTTTGGTTCTTCAGATGGGGAATACTCATGGAAACCGCGGAGTCGGAGGAAGTGGATCACAGCAAGAAGGAAACCAAAACAATGCACCGAACCCTCAAGCACCACCTGTGGACATGAACAATCTAGGTGCATTCTTGGCTGCTCAAACCCAACTCATGCAGACCATGATGCAACAGATGCAGAACCAGGCCACAGCCAACAACAACAACCAGGCTATGCACCAAGGACACCAGTCTAGGTTGTCAGACTTTATGAGAACTAGACCCCCAACCTTCTCTGGGAATGTCAATCCCATTGAAGCTGATGATTGGCTGCGCACTATTGAGAGGAAGTTGCACATATCCTAGTGCGCAGACAACGAGAGAGTTTTGTATGCCTCTCACCAGCTGGAAGGCACTGCTGCTGAGTAGTGGGAAAATTATTATGCTTCCCACGAACATCCTCAGGAGATTACTTGGGATGAGTTTGGTCAGCCTTCCGCCAGCATCATGTGCCTAAGGATGATGGAGCTCAAGAAGGAGGAGTTTCACTCTTTGAAGCTGTGGGGGCTAATCGGGTCGATTATCTTAACAAGTTCACACAACTTGCACGATATGCGCCAGAGGACGTATCCACGGACAAGGCTAGGCAGTCTCGGTTTATGAAGGGACTCAACTCTGGACTTCAGGTGGGACTGATCACCCACACATTCCCTGATTTCCAGGAGTTGGTAAACAAGGTGCTCATTCTAGAGGATAAGCGCAAGGAATTGGATGACAATCGCAAGCGTCGCTTGGCACAACAAGGAGGATGCCAGGGTCAGCAGAGACCGAGGGTGGTACCTCAACAGTTCACTCGATTTCAGCCAGAAGCAGCGCAAGAGCACCAATGCCTACACAATGACCTAATCGTCGAATCCAGACACAAGAAGGATCATCACCAATGACAGAAATTCGCCAATGGCAGGAAGATGTTACTATAACTGCAATGAGATGGGTCATTTTGCCAATACTTGTCCCAAGAAGGGCGGAGTTACACTCGTCTGCTTCAATTTGGGAAATACTCCAAAGAAGAACACTGCTCAAGGAGGAAGTCGAGGACCTACTCAAAGTGAGCTGCACCACACCGCTTGTACGGGAAGAGTCAACCATGTCACCGCGATGAAGTTCGAATCGGCATGATGTAGTAATCGGTAAGTTTCTAGTTAACTCAAGACCGCTACTATTTTGTTTGATTCTCGAGCTTCACATTCATTTGTTTCATGGGTTTTGTTATGGAAAATGATTTGGATATGGTCAACCTTAAGAATACCCTTATAGTTCAAACCCCTGGATCAAAACTCCGAACTAAAGTAGGGTGTTCCGGGGTAAAATTATTAATAAATGGAATAGAGTTCCTAGCGAACTTGATCATATTGGAAACCCAAACCTTGGATGTTATCTTGGGAATGGATTGGTTATCCAAGCACAAGGCAGTGCTAGATTGTGGACGAAGAGTAGTAACAGTAGAGAGTCCAAATGGCAAGAAGGTGGAGATTCAAGCAGTTGCTGTTCAAGATAATCAATTAATGATTAACAGTGTGAAAGCTGCAGAAATGAAGGATGTTCCGGTAGTTAATGAATACCCAGATGTATTTCCAGAGGATCTACCGGGAATGCCACCAGAGAGAGATATAGAATTTGTAATTGAGCTTGTCCCTGGAACAGCTCCAATAGCCAAGAGACCCTATAGGATGTCTACCGAGGGGTTGGTGGAGATGAAGAAACAGATTGAAGAATTAATGGAAAAAGGATTTATAAGACCTAGTTCATCACCATGGGGAGCCCCGGTATTGTTTGTAAAGAAGAAAGACGGGAGTTTCAGGATGTGTATAGACTATCGTGCACTCAATGATGTGACGATAAAGAATAAATATCCTTTGCCCAGGATAGATGATCTGTTTGATCAGTTAAGAGGAGCGAGAGTCTTTTTAAAGATAAATCTTCGGTCTGGATACCATCAGTTAAAGATTCGGACTGAGGATATATCAAAGACGACTTTTTCGTCTAGGTATGGTCATTATGAATTCACGGTCATGTCCTTTGGACTAACTAATGCTCCTGCGTATTTCATGAATATGATGAACAAAGTGTTCAAGGAATATTTGGATAAATTTATCGTTGTATTTATTGATGACATTTTGGTTTATTCCAAGTCAGAGGAAGAGCATGATGGACATCTAAGGATGGTTTTGGAAAAGCTAAGAGAAAACCAGTTATATGCAAAATTCAGTAAATGTGACTTCTGGAAAAAGAAAGTTGAATTCCTAGGTCATGTAATGACTGCCGAAGGAGTAGCTGTTGACCCGAAGAAAGTGGAGGCAGTGTTACATTGGGACCAACCAAAGTCAGTTACTCAGATCAGAAGTTTTCTCAGAATGGCGGGATACTATCGCCGGTTTATTGAAGGATTTTCATCAATTGCAAGACCTTTGACGCAATTGTTGAAAAAGGAGAAAAAGTTTTTGTGCACACCCGAATGTGAAAAAAGTTTTCAAGAACTCAAGAAGCGTTTAACTTCGGCACCTGTTCTGGTGTTGCCGAATACCAAAGATAATTTTGATATATACTGTGATGCTTCGCATCAGGGACTGGGATGTGTACTGATGCAGAATGGTAAAGTAGTGGCGTATGTGTCAAGGAAGTTAAGCCCACATGAACAGAATTACCCGACACATGATTTGGAATTAGCCGCTGTAGTGCACGCTCTTAAAATATGGCGTCACTATCTCATAGGAAATCGATGTGAAATATATACTGACCACAAAAGTTTAAAATATATATTCACACAATCGGACCTAAACATGAGGCAGAGAAGATGGTTAGAACTAATCAAGGATTATGACATTGGAATTCACTACCATCCAGGAAAAGCTAATGTGGTGGTAGATGCCTTGAGTCGGAAAAGCCATAGCTTGAATTCGATGACAATAGAAGATCAATCTGATTTAAGTAAAGAATTTCAGAAGTTAAGGTTGGAAGTTGTACCGCAAGGATTCCTAGCTACCTTGGAAGTTAAGCCGACCCTTGAAGAGCAGATCAGGGAAGGTCAAAAGGATGACGAAAAGATTCAGAGAATCAAGTCCAAAATGGACGAAGACTTAGTCAAGGACTTCAGAGTAGACGAACAGGGTACCTTGTGGATGAAAAAATGAATCTGATACCTCATAAACCCGAATTGAAACAGTTGGTTTTGGAAGAAGCACATGATTCCAAGTATTCAATTCACCCCGGTAGTGCTAAGATGTACCAGGATCTTAAGGAAAGATTTTGGTGGCCTAATATGAAGAAAGAAGTGGCTGAGCACATAGCATTATGTGACGTATGCCAACGAGTTAAAGCAATGCATCAGAGACCAGCCGGATTGCTACAACCACTAAAGATACCCGAATGGAAATGGGAGGAGATCGGAATGGATTTCATCACCGGGTTGCCAAGAACTCAAGGTGGATATGATTCCATATGGATTATAGTAGATCGGTTAACAAAAGTTGCACATTTTATACCCGTGAAAACAACTTATTCTGGAGATAAGTTAGCAGAATTGTACATGTCAAGAATAGTGTGCTTGTGTGTACCTAAGAGGATAGTATCAGACAGAGGTACTCAATTTATCTCGAGATTTTGGGATAAGCTGCATACAGCTATGGGTACACGCCTGAACTTCAGTACAACATACCATCCCCAGACAAATGGTCAAACTGAAAGGGTTAATCAAATACTTGAAGATATGTTAAGAGCCTGTGCTTTGTCATATACCACGTTGTGGGACAAATGCTTACCATATGCAGAGTTTAGCTACAATAACAGCTATCAAGCCAGTTTGAAAATGTCGCCTTTTGAAGCTTTGTATGGTCGACCGTATCGAACACCACTAAACTAGAATGAGACAGGAGAACGCCATGTCTTCGGACCGGATGTACTTTTATATGCAGAAGAAAAGATTGCATTAATTCGAGAAAGATTGAAGACTGCACAATCCAGACAGAAGAGTTATGCAGATAATCGACGCCGTGATTTGAGTTTTGAGCCCAAGGATTATGTATATCTCAAGGTCACACCATTAAAGGGAGTTAAAAAGTTTCATGCTAAAGGAAAACTTGCTCCGAGGTATGTGGGACCATTCAAGATCTTGAGTTGCAAAGGAGAGGTTGCATACCAGCTAGAATTGCCGCAGTCTTTAGCAGGAGTACATGATGTATTCCATGTATCTCAATTGAAGAAGTGCTTGCGAGTACTTGAGGAACAAATGCCAATAGAAGCCATTGAGTTACAAGAGGATTTAACTTATAAGGAACATCCAGTAAAGATCTTGGATACCATGTGATGCGCTCACGCTTGGGGTGGCCCGATCTTCACGACAGTAGGTAGATAAATGTAGGATAAC
This sequence comes from Guadua angustifolia, assembly GCA_036346375.1. Lineage (NCBI taxonomy): Eukaryota > Viridiplantae > Streptophyta > Magnoliopsida > Poales > Poaceae > Guadua > Guadua angustifolia. Next base: position 42,584,586 of record CM070520.1, on the reverse strand, counting down.
TAGCTTTATACCTGCCAAGGTTGGATGCGACCCAATGACGGGGAGAAATGAACCGAAGCCTGTTGGTCTCCAACTCGATCTCCGAACGATCACAAAACCACAATCCGGAACTAATCCACACAAAAGGCCCGAAAGCCTAGAGCACGAACTAGGGGACCCCAGAGGGATCTCTCGCAAGCCCAGAAGAACTCACAAGAACAAAGGTGTAAGACACTCAAACAGCTTGGCTGTAATCTGATATGTTTGTTTAAAATGTTCAAAAGTTGTTCTCTAATGGATGGAGTACTAGAGTATTTATACTAGGAACAACCCTCCTAGTTTAGGTGTAAAAGCAAACTAGAACTGGTGTGAAAGCAAACCAGAACTAGTGTGAAAGCAAATCAAAACTAAATAAATTATCTTGGATATCCAAAAGCCATCTTGGGTTGGTAATGGTGAAGACTCTTCAATTCTCGCGTAAGACTTGACAGCATGTGCACCTTCCATGAAAACAGTAATAACTTTTGCTTCAGAAGTCAAAACGACAAGCGGTTTGAAAGGTTGTAATCTTGACTTCATTATCTTTACAGTGATATGGCCCATGACCATATTGTATGCTCAGATTATCTCCAGAATTGTTTTCAAAAGGGCCCCTTGTAATGTACCTAAGTTCAACAAAAGAAGTGGAAGTTGGAAGCACCAATAAGTTGTTAAAATTTTGAAGGAGACTTAAGTTAGCGTTCACCTGATCTTGAATTTGTTTAGCGCGAGCTCGAGTGATCGGTCTGTGAAATTTGGTTGAAGTATCGTGGCGAACATCTTGGTCACTGGAAAAACCAACTTGGTGATCCTGATCGATCACACTTTGAATTGTGTTGACATGGTCGTCAGAGCTAGCTTGGGATGTCCTCATCATCCTCCCCCTCTTGAAAAGAAGTCGTCCTCGACTCTGTTGATCCGAAGAAAGGAGAGAGATCGGAGACATTGAAGGTCTTACTTACGCCATACTTGCTTGGAAGGTCAACTTCATATGCATTGTCATTGATCTTTTGAAGTACTTTGAAAGGACCATCTCGCTCTTGGTTGCAATTTGCTTTTACGTTGTTCTCGAAAGCGCTCCTTATGAAAATGTACCCATACCAACTCTCCCGGCTCAAATAACATCTTCTTTCGTCCCTTGTTGGCTCGCTTTCATATTGTCTTGTCATCTTCTCAATATTTTCCTTAGTCTTCGGTGGAGTTGTTTCACAAGGTCACTCGCTTGCTTGCATCAGATTAGTTCGTTCTCGCAAAGGCAAAGCCAAGAGATCTATGGGAGCAATAGGTTTGAAACCATATACAATTTCAAATGGACAAAATTTTGTGCTTGAATGTGTTGCCCTATTATAAGCAAATTCTACATGAGGCAAGCAGTCCTCCCACATTTTCAAGTTCTTCTTAAAATTGCTCGCAACATCATAGATAATGTTCGATTCACAACTTCAGCTTTGACCGTCTGCTTGGGGATGGCAAGTTGTAGAAAATAGTAATTTTGTTCCAAGTTTTCCCACAACGCCTTCCAAAAATAGCTCAAGAATTTAGTGTCTCGATCTCAAACAATGGTTCGTGGTATCCCATGCAACCGCACAACGCCCCTAAAGAATAAGTCAAGAATATGTGAAGCATCGTTGCTTTTATGACATGGAATGAAATGTGCCATTTTGCTAAACCTATCAACTACCACGAAAACTGAATCATTCCTCTTCGTCCGAGGTAAACCAAGAATAAAATCCATAGAAATGTCTTCCCATGGTGCATTAGGAATTGGTAAAGGCGAATATAGACCATAAGGATTTAAGCGTGACTTAGCTTTGTGACATGTCTCGTGATCGCAAAGACGTAGCGCCCTACTTCCCGTCGATCTTTGGCCAAAGAAATGATCACCAACACACTTTCAGTTTTCTTGGCTCCAAAATGTCCCATAAGACCTCCGCATGGGCTTCTGTATAAGCATAAAACGAATAGAACAATGGGATGCAAAGTTTGTTAGTTCAAATAAGAAACCATCATGCAAATGAAACTTTTCCCCCCTTATTATTACGACATTTGGAATATGGTTCGTAAAAATAGGAATCATTAGCATACAAGTCCTTGATACTTTCTAGTCCAAGAATTTTAGCATCAAGCTGAGAAAGTAAAGCATGACGTCTAGACAAAGCATCAGCTACAATGTTATCCTTCCCTTTCTTGTACTTAATAATATAGTGAAAAGATTCAATGAATTCACTCCATTTAGCATGCCTTCGGTTCAATTTTAGTTGGCCCTTAAGATGTTTCAAAGATTCATGATCTGAATGTATCACAAATTCTTTAGGCAAAAGATAATGTTGCCATGTTTCCAAACTCCTCACAAGAGCATATAATTCCTTATCATAGATAGAGTAATTGAGAGTTGGTCCACTTAGCTTCTCACTAAAGTATGCAACAGCCGACGTCTTGCATGAGAACTCCACCTATCCCCACACCACTTGCATCACACTCAATTTCAAAGGTCTTACCAAGTCAGAAGTGCAAGGAGGAAGTCATTGTTAGTTTTGATTTCAGATCTTCAAATGCCTTTTCTTGTGCTTCACCCCAATGAAAGGGCACGCCTTTTCTTGGTCAATTCGTTGATGGGAGCAGCAATGGTGCTAAAGTTTTTACAAATCGTCGATAGAAGCTAGCAAGTCCAAGAAAACTCCAGACTTGGCTCACATTTTGTGGAGGCAACCATTCACTTAACAACTTTGATCTTTTCTTCATCCACCTCCACACCTTGTCCTGAAACAACAAATCCAAGAAAAACTATCTTGTCGGTGCAAAAGGTGCATTTGGCAAGGTTAGCATACAAGCATTCATTCCAAGAAGACAAGAAGTACACATTGAATATGCTCAATATGCTCTTTTAAAGATTTGTCAGAAATTAAGATATCATCAAAGTAAACAACAACAAACTTGCCAATGAAAGCTCTAAGCACATGATTCATCAATCTCATAAAAGTGCTAGGCGCATTTGTCAATCCAAAAGGCATGACAAGCCATTCATACAAGCCAAATTTTGTTTTGAAAGCAGTTTTCCACTCATCTCCTTCCTTCATTTGAATTTGGTGATAACCACTTCGCAAGTCCATTTTTGTGAAAATACTAGCACCACTAAGCTCATCAAGCATGTCATCAAGTCTAGGAATTGGATGCCTATAACGGACAGTTATGTTGTTAATGGCTCGACAATCAATGCACATTCTCCAAGAACCATCTTTTTTTGGAACTAATAGAACAGGAACAGCGCAAGGTGAGAGACTTTCCCTTACATAGCCTTTGTTGAGTAAATCTTGAACTTGTCGCTGAATCTCCTTTGTTTCTTCTGGATTGGTGCGGTATGGTGGTCGGTTTGGAAGTGGAGCACCGAAACAAGATCAATTTGATGCTCAATGCCTCTTTTGGTGGTGTAACTGGTGGCACCTCATCGAAACACGCCTTCATAGTCCTGTAAAAGATCAAAAACAGCACTAGGCAAGGTAGAGGGTAAGTCATTAGTTGAAAGAAAATTATCCTTGCACAAGAGTACAAAGAACTTGGCATTGGGTTCGCTCAATTCTTTAAAGTCCCCTTCCTAGCTATCATCACTATTCCTCTTTTCCGTTGGCTTGGTTCTTTGTGGTCGGAGTTTTATTTGGCTTTGGATTCACTTGCTCACTATGTGTGTGGGTCTCACTCAATTGTTTCTCACTCTCTCGCTGTTTTCTTTTAAGATCATCCTTCATGATTTCCTCCGGTGTTAAAGGAAGCAAAGTGATACACTCTCCTTTGTACTTGAAAACAAGCTTGTTGGTTTGACCGCAAATCTGAACATCACGATCATACAACCAAGGTCTTCCCAACAGCAATTGGCATGCTTGCATTGGGACCACATCACACTCAACCTGATCATGGTACTTTCCAATAGAGAAAGGGACGGTTACAATGTTACTTACTCAAGCTAGCATCACAATCATTAAGCCATTGCATCTTGTATGGAGCGGGTGACGCCGTTGTTTTAATCCCAATCTCTCAACCAATTCTTGACTAGCAATATTATTGCAACTACCATTATCAGCAATGATCCTACATAGCTTGTCTTTGATCATGCCGCTGAGTGTGAAAAATATTGTGTCGCTGCCCATTTTCTTCTTTCACAACATGCACACTAAGTACTCGACGAGAAATAAAACAATTGTTGTCATCCTCGCAGCCTTGGATTTCATTCTCATCATTAATCATTGCTTCATTTTGTGGAACATCTTCTTCTCAATCACTTTCAGTTCCCATTCACCATGCTCATTTATAATCATGGTTCTTCGACTAGGACATTCAGCAGAAGAATATGTCCACGGCAATTTCTCGGCTATAAGATGACGATGCAAAGAATTGATGCTATCGTGGGTGTTGCTGTACTTGCTATAGGACGTCGATTATCTTGGCGAGTTATAGGTGACGAGGCCGAAGAAACAGTTGATTTCGTAGCATGAATAGTTGGTGAGGGCTTGGAAATTGTACCTTGCAATCGACCACTATTTTCTGATGGACCAGTTTGTTGGCGACGCCAAGGAGATGAAATGGATCGGTTGCCAAATGACTTTCCATGTCCTTCTTGCTGAATCTTCCTCTCGGTGCGCATGGCTTGATCAACAAGTACTTGCAGATTATCATATGGAAACATCTCAACAAAACTTGAAATTTCATTATTAAGACCATGCAAAAATCTAGCCATTTTTGATTCAGCATCTTCTCTAATTCCCGCACTAACCAAGAGTAATTCCATCTCTTTATAATACTCATCCACGATCTAGACCCTTGCTTCAAAGCCCGCAAGTTTATTACGAAGGTCATACTGATAACTTGATGGCACAAAGCGCCTTCTCATTACTTGTTTCATATCAGCCCATGTGTTGATATAATTATGCCCCAATACAAGTTGATTCTCTTGTATTTGATTCCACCAAGTGAGAGCATATCCAAAACTCAATGTAAACAAGGTTTACTCGCCTCCGATCGTGAGATTGTGCACTTAAAATTTGATCGCATTGCTCCTCCCACTCAAGATATGCATCCGGCTTTCTTCCTCAGAATTTAGGAACGCCAACTTGATTCGAGCAATTCCATCTTGGTCGCCCTATGGCGATGACCTCTAGCATATCCCCATTAACATGGGCAGCACCTCGCCTGTGAGCTTGGTGCTGTCCCAATCGCTCTTGATCTGCAAAAAGTTCTCATTATCATCATATTCTTCACCGTGGTCATAATCATCTTGAAATTCTTCATCATCAAAGTGCACTCGAGGGCCAAAGCCTCGCCTGCGGTGCTCCTCTTCCACGCCGCCTAGCATGGGCAGCCATATTACGACCATGCATTACACCATGACCATCTCCAAGGTGGTTATTTATCTCATCTTCATTGCCTCCAATCTGAACTCCTCATCACCGGCCACTACATGAGGATTAGCTCTGGTTATGTTCCTGTCCACCAATAGGTGGAGATGTGTATTGAACATCCTTTCCATGGCTTGCATCACAGTGTTTTCTAATTGTCGTAGCTCAACTCTTGTGACTGGAGGTTCATCTTCTCGATGATTACTCCCATGAACACTCGAATTAGATCCTGCCATGTTAGATTCTAGCAAAGCAATAGTGGAAATGGGTAAATTGTGGAGTCACACAACCTCACCTCTTACTTACCAAAGTTCTTACTTGTTCTAAAGGATCATGAGTGCAATGGTGGTAGTACCACTACCGTGATCGTGTGATCGAAGGATTACGAGTGAAGGATCCAACTTCGGTTTTTGGTGGAGCTTGGAGGGCTGATCAAAGGGGATAATAGTACCACAATCTAGTGTCGAATACCACAAAAAAAAAGTGTAGAGGTCACTGCCCTATGCACCCAAAGATTCAAGACTATCAATCTGAAACTTGCACTTTTGCAATCTGCAACACACACTCTTCTTTCATTTTTTTTACTTTCTTTTTTTTCTTTTTTTCTTTTTTTTGAGCTTTGTTTTTTTTTCGTAACTTCTTTTTTTTTTAAAGAAAAATGCCAACAAGAAAGATGAACTCGGTGCAAGAAGATGATGGTGACCAGCGACTCGATGTGGTAACTCGATGCAAGATCAATGGTACTAAACAAAGATTTTGGTAATTTTCAGTTTGTAGACTCTAGGACTTGGGACACATGATGGAGAACACAAGAACACGTGATGACTAAAGTGATATGTGGAAGATGGCGAAACCTACTGCGGACAACGAAAAGCTCGATATATGATGATGCGCCACGCTTGGGGTGGCCCGATCTTCACGTGAAGAGGTAGATAAATGTAGGATAACTAGCTTTATACCTGCCAAGGTTGGATGCACCCAATGACGGGAGAAATGAACCAAGCCTGTTGGTCTCCAACTCGATCTCCTAACGATCACAAAACCACAATCCGAACTAATCCACACAAAAGGCCCGGAAGCCTAGAGCACTAACTAGGGGACCCCAGAGGATCTCTCGCAAGCCCGTAAGAACTCACAAGAACAAAGGTGTAAGACACTCAAACAGCTTGGTCAGAATCTGATATGTTTGTTTAAAATGTTCAAAAGTTGTTCTCTAATGGATGGAGTACTAGAGTATTTATACTAGGAACAACCTCCTAGTTTAGGTGTAAAAGCAAACTAGAACTGGTGTGAAAGCAAACCAGAACTAGTGTGAAAGCAAATCAAAACTAAATAAATTATCTTGGATATCCAAAAGCCATCTTGGGTTGGTAATGGTGAAGACTCTTCAATTCTCGCGTAAGACTTGACAGCATGTGCACCTTCCATGAAAACAGTAATAACTTTTGTTTCAGAAGTCAAACGACAAGCGGTTTGAAAGGTTGTAATCTTGACTTCATTATCTTTACAGTGATATGGCCCATGACCATATTGTATGCTCAGATTATCTCCAGAATTGTTTTGAAAAAGGGCCCTTGTAATGTACCTAAGTTCAACAAAAGAAGTGGAAGTTGGAAGCACCAATAAGTTGTTAAAATTTTGAAGGAGACTTAAGTTAGCTGCTTCACCGATCTTGAATTTGTTTAGCGAGCTCGAGTGATCGGGTCCGTGAAATTTGGTTGAAGTATCGTGGCGAACATCTTGGTCATCGAAAACCAACTTGGTGATCCCGACGATCACACTTTGAATTGTGTTGACATGGTCGTCAGAGCTTGGGATGTCCTCATCACCATGGATCGTGAAACTAGAAACAAGTCAACCCGCTTTTGCAGGGTTCAGTGGAGCAAATATTCAGAAAGCGAGGCAACTTGGGAACGCGAAGAAGATTTAAAGAAGGAATTTCCTGAGTTATTTTCTAGCCAGCCCTGAATCTCGGGGTCGAGATTCTGTTAAGGGGGAGGAGGTTTGTAACATCCTCAAATTCAGTTATTTTTGAATTTTATAATTTATTCTAAATTTTTGAGAATTTCTAGAATTTATTTGGATTTATTCGAATTTTTGGAAATTAGTTCTTTTCTGTAAATTAATTTAACAATGAAAAGTTTTAATGAAATTTAAATGGAAATATTTTATTTGAGTTCAAAATGTCCTAAAATATTTTTCAGAATTTTTCTAGAATTTTTTTGATGTTTTAAGTGCCCCAAATTAATTAAATGAATATTCGGAATTATTTTTAATCACAAAATCATTAAAAATCGGTTGAACAGTAACGGGCCGAGCCCAATACTGTGCGCACCGGCTGAACCCTAAACGACGCCGATCGCTCGCCGTTCGATTTGCATCGCACGGTTGCGATTCACCCGTGCCGTTTCACTGCCCATGCCGTTGGATTCTACGTGGACGGACGGATTCGAGCCGCGTCGCCTCGTCTCCATGCGAACGAAGCGCCGCCGTCAGCTGTTACCGCCGAAGAAACCGTCGCCATTAACGCCGGAGCACTATCTCTTTCGCTTCATCATCTAGCTCGGCGTATAAATCACTTCCTTCCGCATAGATTGAGCCCTTTCACGCGTCCCAAGGTTCACCAGAGACACCACACGCCCCGCCGGCGCCGTGAGCATCCGCCGTGCAGCTTGCGCCACCCGTGATCCTCCGCCGCCAAGACCATCGAGTAAAGCCCGCCGAGCCGCATCCGGGGTTACTCCATCTCGCCAAAGCATCGCGGATCGCCGCACTTGGGTCATTTTCTTCCTCCGGCCGCACATCCACTCGCGGCATCACCGAAGCTCTCGAACAACGACGTCCGCCGATTTTGCATCGAACGATTGTGGTTAGTCCACGTGTTCTCGCGCAGATTAGAGACCGTAACAATGTGCTATAGATCTCACCGTAGGATGTGAAATGGATGGTCGATTAGTGCCACGTGCCCAAGGAAGGATTGCCCACGGTGTATGAAATTCGTGTTAGTTAATAGTCGCTGGATTAGCATCGACGATCAGAATTTGCCACGTAGTCCTAGCAACAAGAAACCCCGCTTTCAAAAGTTAGCCGCTGATCCGAATCGTATGGTTGATAATGTGCCACGCAACTCAAATGATCAGAAGCTATTAAATCGGAGGAAATAGCGAGAATTTCCGAGTAATGAGCCGCTGAATTTAAATCGATGGATCGGATTTCGCCGCACCATGGGCCAATTCGCTGCGACGCGTGTTGCTCAAAAGCCGAGGCGCCGCCATTAGTGCCGATCGCCGACGCGCCGATTAGCGTAGCCGTTAGATCTTGATCCGTCGGTTGGGATGGAGCCACGGTCAAGACGTGGGTGTCGCTCAAAAATGTCGGTGCAATCGTGACCGGTGATCTCGATTGCGCGAATCTTGACGCATGACCGGAGTAATTGAATTGTTTTTCGGTTTAATTATCGCCGCTGATTTCAACGAGGATGAGAACGCCGCCACGCCATCAAGTGGGGCCCACATGTCGAATCGCTCGGTCAATGACGTCATAAATAGTGATGACGACGTCATAATTATTTTTAAATATATATTTTCCGGTAGAAAATTAACTCGGTGCTGACGTCATAATTAACTATGCTGACGTCATAAATCAATTTTCAAAAATATATTTGGAAGAAAATCTGTCTCGGTGCTGATGTCATCTACAGTAAGGCTGACGTCATAAATTTCAGGATTTTCCATATAAAAATAAATAGAGAAATTCGGTTTATTCCTTTTTAATTTATTTTAGAAGTTCAAACACTTATAACTTTTGCGTTTTAACTCCGATTTGAGTGATTTAAATTTTTAAAAATTTGTAAAATCAAGGTCTATTTAATGGTGAATTTTATGGAATTTTTAGAGGTGAATTTTCTCTTTGTAAAATGTATTTATTGTGTTCATATTGATTTTAAATAGACGTTGATTTACCTGAGAGGGTTACGAGGGGAATTTCAAAGACAAGATTTGACTTGAGCAGATCACCGCTTTTTGAAGGCAAGTTATGCTTTGACCATGTTGTTCCTAATTTTGAAATATACTTTGTTTTAAACTATGCATGCTAATTCAATTAAAAATGACTTAAATTATTTTGGGTGAATTAGCTATCCAACCAAATTGTTTATGCTACCTTGATATCATTTGTATGCCATGAATCCTTGATTACTTGTTGGGTAAATTTAGTTGGTTGATGTGGTTGTGCCAACACGGGAGGCTAGACCGTGAATAGTTGCTTAGCCATGCATGTACGTGAACCATTCCATTTGGATTACAAATCAATACCGACTAAAGAATAGTGAATGCTTTTTAATGAAATGTGGAATGATGTTGGTATTAACATTGGAATGTAGAGACCTGTGGTTCTACATGAAAGATGAATATGAGCATGTGTTGCAATCGTTAACAACTTGGGGTGGAATTGATTTAGACTGGGGCAAGTGGACCGAGACTTCGCAGCTGTGGGCCTGTGTGGCAAATGGGGGTGGTTGAGTGTTGAGAGGGCTGTGTGCCAAATTGAGAGAAGAATGTCTTGCCTTGGTCAGTTAAGGACCTTACCTTGCAAGCCTTTTGACCTGAAGTCTCGTGACAACCACATGTCTGAATGGGAAGACCTAGTGTAGTAGGATTCGATGTCTTACCTTTGATACCTGGGTGGCAGCTACATGGGGTAATCAGATGGGAGGAGCGTGTTGCAGGCTACGGCATGGTACCCGTCCAACGGTGTTTGTCGGTCCTATACTTCAGCCTGAGTGAGGGAAGTGATAGTGAAGGCAACCCGGAGAGGTTCTAGGTGGAGATGGAAGTCTCCAAAAGCTTTGTTATGCTTAATCGCCTTTGTGGTGTACGATCAGATCTTGTGGGTAAAGTGTACAACCACCGCAGAGTGTTAGAACTATTCGAATAGCCGAGTCCACTGTGATCGACAATGCTCGGGATTACACCAAGGGTAGGGTTGGAAAATAAAATGGGAGGGATGACTGTGTCAAAGGAAAATGAGTAGGGACTGTGTGTCCAAAAATTGTGAAAAACAGATTGGGAAATATAATGATTATATAGTTTTGATGCTTTTAATCTAATTAGATAACAATTTAAAATATGATTGCAAAGCAAAATAACCAGAAAGCTTTCCTTTGTAACAAGCCACGCATGTAGTAAATAGATCTCAGATTGTGCATAACTTGTTGAGTACGTGTGTACTCACCCTTATGACAAACTTATTAAGAAGAAACTACACCGCTATGAAGAGGAGTACGCTTGAAGGGCCGGAGAACTAGGGAATCGAGCCTCGGCCAAGGCTCTGTGGAGAAGATGGAACATCACGAAGATTTATTTATTCCATTGTTGAACTTTTGTTATTTGATAATTGTAAGCCCCTGTAGGCGATTATTGTAAGGATGACCATAAGGTCGTATACTCGCTTATATACATGTTTGAAATACATATTTAATATTCCGCCATGTATGATGTGATATTATACCTGCTTAGCCTGTGTGCACTAGCGCGATCCCTGGACTAGTGCCGAATACACAGGGTGTCCGAATTTGTAAATTCGGGGCACGACACTTTTCTACATCGTTCTATCTCCATTCTACATAGAAAGGTATAAGTTTAAGAGTTGCAATTTTATTGTACGAGGAAGCACAAGGTAAAGGTATGAGCTTGACCCTTACAGGCACCAGCAGCTCATGAGACACATGTTGATTGAGTCGGCATGGTAAATATTGTAGAAGTCCTCGAATTCGAGCCATATGCTGTTGTCCCCGCGATAAAAATCATCTTCTTTGAAACGGAGGGGGAACATCGTTCTTCCTTGAGCGGACTCTGTCATGTACCATTCATGAAATTACCGCATCTTGGTTGGTAGATCCTTTATCTCATTAGGGTCAATCAACTCCCGACCCAACTGATATTGCCATCTGACCTTTGCCATTAGAAGATCATCTATTAATCCAAGAGCTACAGCTGTGGAACTGATTCCTTCCTCCTTCATAAACCTCTCGAGGTTCTCCTGATCTTGGTCTCTCTTCTTCTTTGCCGCCGCCGCCTGATCACGTGTATTCTTCTGTGTAGCCTTTATTATTGTCTGTTCATAGTTGGACGGCACAGGCAGTGGCTTTGCACGGCATGTCGCGAAGTGTTCCGCCGCTTTTGGATCAATTGGTACCTTCTTTGGCTCTAGCTTTTTTTTTGTGAAGTTTACAGCCAATTCTGCTTTCATGACCGCGTCACTCTCCTCATTAGTCATATCATATGCCCTCTTTGGAGGTTCCTTTATCTTTGTTGATCGCCTGGAGGAGGCTTTCTTGGGAGCTAGTGGAGGAGCCTTTCTGCTATCGAGCTTCTTCCTCGGAGGAGATGGTGGAGGCGTGGTTTTCCTGGGGAGGTTCATTTTTGTTTGAGATGATGGTGGCGGAGTAGGGCTTCTGCATAGAGTGGGTGGTGGAGGAGACATGCTCTGTTTTGCCGGCAAGGCATTGCGTGGAGGTGACATTGGAGGAGGTGTGGGTTGCCGTGGTGGAGATGATGCCTCCACACCATCTGGAAATATGATGTACCGCTTATGCCAGAGGATAATATTGTGGAGGGCCTGTCCAAGCTTGGTCACGCTGTCCGCCTCCAAAGAATATCGAGGTGAAGTTCTTCAAATCCGCCAAGACCTCCTCCACCGCGACCTTCGAGTAACCCGGGGTATATCATTGCAAGGGAACGTCTGCCCCGCTTCCATCGGAAATGCCATGCCGTAGCCACCTTGATGGAGAGGTTACGCGCATCAACGTGTAGCTCACATCGGCGGTGAACCCTTATGTCATCCACGGATAACGGGCTAGCAAGTTCTCCGCTCAGGCCCTAGTGGATGCGCAGCCTACTCCGCCAAGCAGAGGGCTCGATCACGACGCCCCACCGATTGCTCTGACCTAGTCCCCTGCTTGCCGAGGGCAATCTGTACTTATTGCGCAATTATGTCACCGATGCTAGCCCGGGTTGCTTTGAGCTCTTGTTCTAATTGGTACACTTTATATGATTCTCCGCTTTGCTTCTCTGTCGGCTCTCAGACGATTCGATCCTTAAGCGAAACTGTACTTCCACTGCCAGATGCTTGCCCATACCTCGTGTCCATCCCGGTGCTCGTGGTTTTGAAGGGCATGTGTTAGCTCGTCATTCTCCTATCTAGCACAAACGCACTCGCCGAGACCGCCGATAGCTTGTACAATCCTTTGACCAGCCTCTTGCACTCCTGGTGCCATCACCAAGGTGCCGTCATCTAAAAGGCTCCCCCCGTGACCCATGAACCAATTGCGAGCGCTCTTCCCACAAAGTGGTAGCTGGTGTGATGTCCTTCGCCATTAATTCTGCCTTCCGCTTCTCCCATTTCGGCACAGACCTTGAGGTATCCACCGTGCCAAGATGGTGGTGGTATTTCTTCATCCGTGAATTGGCCTTGTTCTTCCGACTCATGCCTAGCCTTCAGGCTGACGGCTTGTACTTCTCGAATGCTTCCCGGTGATCCGCCAAACTTAGGAAATTGGTTGAAGTCGAGTCTTTCTCCTTCGCACACACTTGTCAGCCGAGACGCCTTCCACGCTCAAACATGGTTGCCATTTTCTTCAAAGTGAATTTCTTGGCCTTATCTTGGGACCCTTGAGGAAATGTGAAATTTTCCTTAATATCTTGCCAGAGCATGTCCTTGTAGCTTGAGGAACTTCGGCCCATTTTCTGATGCTAATTGGGACTTGATCCCTCACGTGATAACCGCAAGCATTGTTGTACGGCCCAACTACTGAAAGAGGGGCAACCGGCATCCCTTCATTGTTAACGTCGGTAAACACGTGCTTTGTGGATGGCTTCTTGTTAGGTCCCCGATGCTTGGGTTGGTTACTCGATGTACGGGGCTTGAAATACACAAACATGTGTATAAACGTGTCAGAGTGTATTATATTAATGAATTGTGATTAGTTAACATGTCCACAGGGATTATATTCTTCTCGCTATACCTCATTCTCGCCGAACAAGAGTTACGGACTCGGCTGCTCCAAATAATAATGGCTTCATCACCGCAGCCTCAACGGCCTCACCGGAACCAACATTAGCCTCAGCAGCAGCTAGCTGTACTTCAAAGACGATGGAGTCCAAGAAGAACTGTTCTCCCGCGATCGAAAGTAGGGTCACCACGCCCGGGTTGCGCCATCTATCCTAATTCCAAAAAATGTTGACATAAACAACTATATTACAGATTATAAACACAAGCATATTGTAATAAATTCCTTTCCTCCGCACCACAAAACAAATATAATATTATTTCGACTTGAAAATATACTAACACATTTCACATATACATATACAATTTGACATTTCACATATACTTACACATTTCACATGATACATATACAATTGACAATTCACATATACTTATACATTTCACATATACTTACACATTTCACATGATACATATACAATTGACAATTCACATATACTTATTTGCTTAATAAAAAATAATGAATCATTCTTATTCCACACTAATATGATTTTCAAAAATAAAATAAAGTTATAAATTCACAACTAGTATGTTAGTAGTCTATTACACCAAAAGAAAGCAAAGCGATTATTCCATGTCAACCAAGCACGTTATTCGCGGGTTCGCCTCCAAGATATCGGATGCTCTCCTCAGACCATGCTTCTTGAACTTGCGTCAAGGTTGGTCAAGCCAGCCAAGATCGTCTCAACGGCGGCACCTAATGCGCCGATGGACTCACCACTACGGCACAGATCGCTATGCTGTTAGCTATTGCGAAGCCGATCAGCGACATTAGGTGCCGATCGCTAGAGAAGATTTGCCGGGCTTGACCAAAGACCTACAAGTTCAAGAAGCATGGCTGTCAAGAGAACATCCGATATACTAAGAGACGTGCCATGAGGTGTAATAGACTACTAACATACTAGTTGTAGATTTATAACCTTATTTCATTTTTTGAAAATCATATTAGTGTGGAATAAGAATGATTCATTATTTTTATTAAGCAAATTTTATGAGTCCTTATCTTCATCGACCGACCTCTTGCACTCAAGTAGTGCCATAATTTGAGGGATATCAATCGGAATAAAGGATAGATGGTGATTACGCCCCCAGAGTAAGTAAACTCATCAAGTAAACTGAATCAAAGACATATTGTATATATATATAATAGCAAAGACATCTTATACATGGGACACAAAATGATGTGTAGCAAGACATTTCATAGTAATCTCTTATCACAATAAGATGCTTGTACAGAGAACTAAATAAAAATAGAGCAGAACAAATCAACAGCACACGAGCAGTTAATTTTAATTTGACATATGTTCATCGAACATCCCATAAGCTTGTCCCACAGGCATGCACAAATGTCCTCCACCTCAAGATTACAAGCGTGCAAAATGAAGTGGATTGCATCAAGAAGTTGCACAGACTAGATCATAAGGATTGATGAGGAAGAATAGTACAAGGCACCATGTGGGCATTTAGTCGAACACCTTGTGGGCAGCAGAATAAAGGGAGAGGAGGAGAGCGCGCACAGCTATACCTTTGTCCTCCGGGGTGGAATGGTGGTGTGGCGGCGGCTTGGTGGCCGAGGAGGCGGCAGCTTGGTGGCGGAGGCGTCGGGCGAGGTGGCTAAGGAGGCGGCGATTTAGGCACCTGCTTGGGGTCGAGTGGCGCCGGGGTGGAATGGCGCCGGATGGTTGGGTGGCGACGAGGGCGACGGCGGCAAGGGTCTCGGCAAGGCGGCGGTGAGACACAGGAGGTCCGAGAGCGGGACTTAGAAATTTTGTGGTCTCGAGGCGGGGACTTAGAAATTTTGATCTCTTTACGCACTTATAATGAACTCACTTCTACAAGCGGTTGCTAGTAAAAACCGCTAGGAAGGTTTTTCAAGCGGTTGGTATTACAAACCGCTTGTAAAATATCTCTACAAGTGGTTTTAGAACCAACCGCTTGTAGAGGAGGACTTCTACAAGCGGTTCATATTACCAACCGCTTATAGAGCATAAACTTCTAGCGGCTATTAATACCAACCGCTTGTAGAAGTCTTTGCCGGGTAATATTCAAAAAATATGGTGCCCATACCGCTTGATAAGATCTCTTCCTCCCCAGCGCTAGGCGTGGCGTTTGAGTGTCTTGAGCTCGCCCACCTGGTTGAACCAGCTCGCGCGCCTTGCCATTCTTTTTTGTACTATATGACTTTTTACAAGCTGTTGGTATTATCAACCGCTTGTAAGATTAATATATACAAGTAGTTGTTAGTACCAACCACTTGTAAAATTAATGTCAGAATTTTTAAAAAAGCTTTTAGAACATTAGTTTCATTCCATAATTTTTAAAAAAGCTTTTAGCACTTCAGTTTCATTTCAGAATTTTTAAAAAATGCTTTTAGCACTTTAGTTTTATTCCAGAATTTTTAAAAAAGCTTTTAGAACTTTAGTTTCATTCCATAATTTTTAAAAAATCTTTTAGCACTTCAGTTTCATTTTAGAACTTTAGTTTCATTCCATAATTTTTAAAAAAGCTTTTAGCACTTCAGTTCCATTTCAGAATTTTTAAAAAATGCTTTTAGCACTTTAGTTTCATTCCGAATTTTTAAAAAGCTTTTAGAACTTTAGTTTCATTCCATAATTTTTAAAAAATGCTTTTAGCACTTCAGTTTCATTCCATAATTTTTAAAAAAGCTTTTAGCACTTCACTTTCATTTCACAATTTTTTAAAAAAGCTTTTAGCACTTCAGTTTCATTCCATAATTTTTTAAAAAAGCTTTTAGCGCGTTAGTTTCATTCCAAAATTTTGGCACTTTACATTCATTGCAAATAAACACTTCATACAGTAGAAGACCCGTGTTACATATACATAGTTCATACAGTACTGGTACATCTTAAGTAGTAACGTACTTTGTCTTTACAAGTGTTCCTTCATTATCATCACGACGTATGAAAGGAGTATCCACGTCT
This sequence comes from Guadua angustifolia, assembly GCA_036346375.1. Classification (NCBI taxonomy): domain Eukaryota; kingdom Viridiplantae; phylum Streptophyta; class Magnoliopsida; order Poales; family Poaceae; genus Guadua; species Guadua angustifolia. The sequence continues at coordinate 42,568,175 of CM070520.1, read as the reverse complement.
GTGTCATTGAGGAGGCTTATGTCGACATCCACAGCGAAAGGAGGGATCTCGTCGAACTGACTATACTCTTCCTCATTTGTGACGTCCTCAACTCCAACAATCCTTCGTTTGCCTTGGAGAACCACGTGTCGCTTTGTCTTAGTACTACAATCTTTCTGCTTGTCCTTCTGTTTCTTAGGTTTGCTTGGCATGTCCATTACGTAGAAGACCTATCTCACATCGTTCGCGAGGACAAACGGTTCGCGCCTATAGCCGACTTGCGTGAGGTCCATGATTGTCATACCATATTTGTCGACCTTCACACCGCTTGAAGTCAGTTTGACCCATTGGCACTTAAACAGAGGGACCTTCAAAGGTCCATAGTCAAGCTCCCATATCTCTTCTATGAAACCATAATATGTATCCACCTTGCCTTTGTTGTCTTGGCGCTCTATCACGGACACCGCCATTCCGTTGGTGCTCTTGTTATCCCGGATCCGTGTAGAATGTGTAAGCATTTATCTCGCACCTTGAATGTCACGATTTCACTAGATGGTCCCGAGCCAAGCGCTGTAACCTGTTCATTGTCCGACCCTTTCAAAAGGATGTACTTTTGTAACTGTTACCGAAAGAATCCATGTGCTTCAGTGTTATCCAATCCTCGACCTCCCCTGAAATCGCGCGTAGAATACTCTTGTGCTCAAGGACATACGGGCCCACTACAGCTTGATTGTTTCAAAACCGTGAAATGTGCTTGCTTAAATGTAAGAAGATCATTGCATGCAATTGCTTTCCTTCCTAGTGTCCCTTTTCCCCGTAGCCTCCCTCATGGCGTGATATAGGAATGATCGGGTTTAGATCATTAATGTAATCCACACAAAACTCAATCACCTCCTCTGTCCCATAACCCTCGGCAATGCATCCTTCCGAACGAGAATGGTTACGGACATACTTCTTTAGCACACTCATGTACCTTTCGAAAGGGAACATGTTGTGTAGATACACGGGGCCAAGAATACATATCTCTTTGACAAGGTGAACAGTGAGATGAACCATAATATCAAAGAATGCAGGAGGAAAGATCATCTCAAGACTAACCACACTTTGTACCACGTCATCCTGCAGCTTACTTAGTTTATCCGGTCGATGACCTTACGTGAAACCGCGTTGAAAAAAGAACACAGCTTTATGATTGTCCCCGCACTCCACTCTGGGCAAGATGCTTCTCACGTACCATCGAGCAACTATGTCATTAACACAAGATAGTCATGGGATTTCATGTGTATGATTTTATTCTCTTTCGTGTTTATGAGTCTCTTTACATTCGAGGAGTATCCGGAAGGACCTTCACACTGCTCAGAACTCTATCATGCTTTTTTTCTTCTTTGCTTAGAGTGTAGCTCACAGGATGTAGGTAACGCTGTCCTTTCCCTCTTTTTTCGGATGTAGGTCGTTCCTCGGCCCAAGAGTTTAAGGTCCTTCCGAGCTTGCAAAGTGTATCTTTCGATTTTCCGTACATATCTATGTAGCCTAGCAGTGTTCAAGCATTCTTCGTGATGTGCATGAAGTCAAGTGAGTGATTTAACCTCCATGACTTCCCAATAAGGCAAGTCCCAAAATATTGACTTCTTCTTCCACATGGGTGCCCCACCATCCTCATTCTCGCACATGTTTGCTTCCGTGACCCTTTCCAAATACTACTTTCAAATCCTTTACCATAGCAAACACATGTGGTCCACTACGATGCCGAGGCCTTGCACGGGGTCCTGTTGACCGTTAAATTTCTGCCTTTCTTCCGCAACGGGTGACTCGTAAGAAGAAACCTACGATGACCCATGTACACAACCTTCCGAGAGTTTTTTCGTACATGCCGCCCATTTCATCTAAGCATCCGGATCACGCAGCTCTATATCCTTTGACAGCTTAGGCCGACAGTTCCGAGAGAAAAAGCCGCCGTTGATTGTTACAAATAACAATGCACATAGGGTGAAATACTCCTTTGTACTCATCCCATACCCTTGCACCATCGTCCCATTAACGTCACAAGATCTTCAACCAATGGTTTCGGTAGACATCGATGTCATTTCTAGGTTGCTTGGGGCCTTGGATCAACAACGACATCATGATGTACTTTCACTTCATGCAATACCATGGAGGAATGTTATAGATACATAGTGTAACGCCAAAGTGCTATGGGCTGCTGCTCAATTCTCGAAAGGATTCATCCCATCGGTACTCAACCCAAACCTTATGTTTCTCACATCATCTGCGAAGTCCGGCACGTCCGGCTGACTTTCCTCCACCGTGAGCCATCTGCGCAGGTGTCTAAGCATCCCGTCGTCCTTACGCTCTTCTTTGTGCCAACGCATCATCTCTGGCATGCGCTTTGTTAGCAAACATACGTTTCAATCGGGGATCATAGGAAATACCACAACACTTTAGCTGGAGGTCTCTTCTTCTTATGCTTCCCATCTATTTCACCGGATCGCCACGCTTCACCTTATACCGTGATTCTTTGCATATCGGACAAACATCCAAATCGGCATACTCATTACGATACAGGATACAATCATTAGGACATCGTGTATCTTCAGACTTCCAATCCTAAAGGATGGGCGACTTGCTTGGCTTCATATGTAGATTCGGTAGAGTGTTATCTTCGAAGCAACTTTTTATGAGTGATAACAACTCATCGAATCCCTTATCTGACACACAATTTGTAGCCTTCCATTGCATGAGTTCCAGTGTGGTACGCAGCTTTTTGTGGCCCTACCCACAGTTTGGGTACATAGGAGTTCTGTGGTCCTCTAACATGCGCTGGAACTTCTTGAACTATCTTTCATCTGTGTAGTCTCCCTCTCCGTCACGCAGCATCTGGTCTAGCTCATCATCACCAAAGTCACTAAGTGTTTCTTCCACGGAACAGTATTGCGTGCCGTCTAGGATACTGTTCAATCCATCTTCCTCTTCCTCGCCTTCTTCATCGTCTTCCTGGCTAATCGCCTCAACTTCGCCATGGTTGGTCCAACAGGTATAGTTTGGCATGAAACCTCTCATGATCAAGTGGTTCATAACTTGCCATCGCTGGGAGTGCTCCTTCTCGTTCTTGCAATCTACACACGGACAACATATGAAGTCGCTCGAGGCAAGAATGCAACGACAAGATCGAGAAAAGCTCTGACGCCATCAATAAACTCTCTCGAGCGACGGTCCGCATTGTACATCCATTGCCGATTCATGTACACCAAGTTATAATTTCATTAAAATTATAACAAATTTCAGATAAAAATTATAATGTAACTTATAGTTACATTTAAAAATCTAAAGCTCATGACCACTTAAACCCAACAAAAAAGCTTCACCTACACCGTCATCCAATTAAAGACATACCTTTCTAATTATTTTGTATCCCTTCCTACCTTTGTAATTATTTTTTATCCTTCTACATGTTTTTCTATTTTATTTCATACACCAAAAATTACTTCCTTGCAATATTGTGATATTTAAGATTCTAAAGCTAACAACCACCTAGATCTAAAGCTTCCAATCACCTTTACCTTGTAATGTCATATTTTGAACTAGATCTCCACCCTACATCTTCATACAACAACAAAAACAAGCATAGAAAACAAATTTTTTATCATGGTGATCTTGCTTAAAAACTTCAAGATTTCTCCACATCCATTGAAAAAATAGCAATCTCTAGGTGAGAAGGATGTTCACATGATGTTACTAACCTTGAAACACTTAATTTGGAGCTAATCACCCCCAATTAAAAATTTGGACAGCACCTCCCAAGAAGAAGTCTTTGGGCCAGCCCTTCTCTCTTGATCGCACCTCTACTGCTCGTGGAGGAAGAAGGGTTTAAATGCGCTGCGCGGGAGGGCTTCCAGAAGCGGTTTGAGACACGAACAACTTCTGAATATTGAGTTCTAGAAGCGGTTCTTATCTCAAACCACTTCTGAAAATGAAGCGGTTTGAGACAAGAACCGCTTCTAGAACTCAACATTGAAAGCAAGCCAAGGCCTCAAACCGCTTCAAAGCCTCTTGACCGCTGCTCACTTAACCGCTTCTGGTGCTAACATCACAACGGGTTCGCACCAAACCGCTTCTAATAGGACGGTTGTGATGCCCAGTTCTGTAGTAGTGCTATATGTATCTCATTTTAATATAAGTTGTACAAATCTTAAAGTAAGGGCTTGTTTGGGAACATTGATCTCGGCCGGGACCCCGATCAGTTCCTAGGGATGAACATCCACGTGGCAGCACTAAAACCCTCCGATTAAAATCTAAGGGTCCTAATTCAACCTAACCGCAAATAACCGATTCAATCTTAACCACACAAATCCAATCCAACAGCTAAGAACAGATCTACCTCCACAGTATGCGATTCGATCTAACTCATCCGATCTAGATCCTATGGTCAGAAACAAATTTAGCCTAGGTCTAATCCAACCCTTAATTCTTAATCTAACGGCTGAGGTTTAGAGATGGGGTTTACTGTTCAAGGGCGATGTGGCGAGATCCAAAACGTTGATGCATGATCGGACGGTGGATGAAGCTCGGCTCGGCGAAGATGGTGCGGCGGTGAGACTTCACCGGAGCGAAGGAAAAAGACGTGGCCGACGGCATTCCCGTGCTCCTTCGGCGTGATGAAGTGGCTCCCCCGATGTGGCTCGGCGAGATGAGTTTGACGGTGCCACTGACAACGGCGGAGGACGAACGGCAACGGCGGAGCAGGTCAAAATAACGCGGCGGATGGCTTCGGGACTTCGGCGAGGTCGTGCGGCGAAGCGGCAGCGTCTCAGACGGCGATAAGTGTACGGACGGGTGCGGCGCGGCTAGGGCTTCACGACACGGGTGGCGACGCTTTAAATAGGGACCTCGACGTCCATAAAACTCGTGGAAACCGAGGCCCACTCGGGCGCGACAGTGGAGTCCGGCGGCGATACGGAGAGGCGACGTGGCGCGATGGTGTCCGTCCGATCCAACGGCGACGACGCGGGCGGACGCGACTTGATGCGAGCCCTTGATCCGGACGACGGGCGACGGCGCTTAGGGGTTTTTTCGAATGGGCGCAAAGATGTTTGGCCTAACACTGTTCATTCAGTTTTTTAATTCTTTTTCGAATAAAAATAATCCAAAAAATAGAATAACTCATTTGGGGCATTAAAAATATCAGAAAACTGCATCAACTGCGTTCGTGCTGCGAAAAAAGCTCCCAGATTCAGCATGTAAACTTGTGGTGCTGCCTGAGGAAGGGATGCATTGTTCTGATTGCCTCCTTGATGTGAACCACTGCCTCCGGCTTCGGTGTTGCGAGTGTTCACAATCTGTTGATTGCTTCGATGGTTTAAAGATGAGAGGGAAAGAATAGGCAAGTAAAGGAACTTATATGGGAAACATGTGTAACTAAAACCCTTAGCATCAATTCATAGATAATAGATAAGTATGGTTGCTTACAAGGGCCTAGGGGCCATGCAACCACACCAACAGTCACAACATCAAACAAAATAGTTCATTACAATACGCATCTCTAAGGAAAATTCTGGAAGTTAATGACGCGACTCTAACAAGTGAGTCTCAACGCAAAATTTGACCACCATTATCGTAAAAGAACTCAATCCTCAATCCATCCTTGCTGCGGCTCGCCTATCACGTATATTGGCGGGTGAGCGGGCATCGGGGCAAACTGATCCTGATGCCCCTCTGCTGGTGCTGGGAGCTTCACTGGCTGCTGATCCTCTGGCACAAGCTCTGGCTTGGGCTCCTCTGGATCCAGCTCCTCCGGCTCCTCATCGTCAAGCTCCATGACATCCTCAGGCTCCCCGTGACCGTAGAGGGCCTCCTCTAGCTCGGCGATCCTCTGCACATTATGCATCCAGGTCTCTCGCAAAGCTGTCTCTGTCTCCTCCAAGGTGCAGTATACTGACATCAGCTCAAGCGTAGCTACGTCCATGGCCTCCTCTTGGTCCACAGCGAATCGTCCAAGGTGGACGACAACAGCATCGTCCTCCAGCTCCAGGCGGGCCTGGATCGGTCCACCCGCGTGAGGGTGCACACGGAAGGCAGTGTCCCACAGCTCATAGCCGTGGTCACGGCTGATCTTCCGAAGCTCTAGCCGGGCGCACTCCGGGATGCCCGCCTCGTAGCTGGCTCGATTCACCACGAGGTGGAGCGGACGGCTGGCACGAGCATTCTCCCGTGCATACAAGGTAAAGGTCGTCTCCCAGCCGCGGTTGATGCGGTTGACCACCCAGGTGCGAGACAGGTAAAGAGGGCGGTCAAAACCTCCAAGCACCTGGAGCATCCTCCAAAGCTCCGCTTCATAACCTCCGTGATGCTCGCCGAAGGAGTGGACCATCCTCATCAGTCAAATCAACGCGTCAGTACTAAAATTTTAAAAGAATACAAAAATAATAGCGAAATACAGCATAGGAGTAAAGTAAGGAAGAAAGGATAAGTCAAGATTTCATTGATTATTCTTGCACACTTTTAATTCTTTAGAAATTAATTTTCATTCTTTCTAGAACGGCCAGTCTAACTAGGGTTAAGTCTCTGATCGGGTATGGCTCTGATACCAACTCTGTGGGACCGAATTTAAATCAGGACCCTCAGGTATGATCAGACTAGTCTAGGATCACGCTTAGTACACACAGGATAAGCAAGGTTGAGATACCACAATCATACACATCGAAATAACAATTAAGTACCTCAAGCATAACTATATCGAGTTACACGACCTTAGGGTCACCTTACAATAATTCGACACGCAGGACGATAAATAACAAAAGTAGCACAAGTTCAATAGCGGAAGCAAAAGTAAAACAATGAACCCCTCATATTGCCACACAGTAACCGACCAGGCTCAACCCTAATTCTCCGGACCTTCGTTAAACTCCTCCTCCCAAGCTGGTGTAGCTTCTTCTTCTGAGGTTTTGTTGAAGCAAGGGTGACTATACAACATACTCAACAAGTCATGCACAATGCAGTTCTATTACTACATGCATGGCTTATTCGAAAGAAGGGCTTAATTGGTTCTTTTGCATGAAATGACATTTCCTTTAATAGATAATCTTAATTAGATTAAAAGCAGTAAAACCATTACTATAATAATTACTTTCTCAATTCCTTTCAAGAGTTTGGTACACAGCCCTAAGTTTGATTCACCAGTCTTTGGCACACAGCCACCCATTCCACATTTTATTTTGAAAATCTAACCCTTGTTGTAATCCCCGAGAATTGTCCAATCATGGACAAGCTATTCAATAGATTTAACACACACTTTGTAGAGGCTGTACACTTTACCCGTAGGATACAGTCGCTCACCACACAGGTGATTGATTGCAACAAAGTCTTTCAGAGACTAACACCTAACCTGTGAACCTCCCTCAAGATTGCCTTTCTAACACTTCCTCACTCGAGCCAAAGTTTAGAAACGAGCTAATCTGCTTGGATGGGTACCAAGTCGAGTACGTGCACGCTCCCCACATAGTTACACTCGGGTGTAACTGTCGCCCCGAGGTATCAAAGGAAAGATATTAGAACTCTACTAAACTTAGTCTCATTCCCATTCCGAGACAAGTGGTTGTACGAGTAACTTCAGTTCAAAGGCTCGCAAGGTGAAGTCCTTAAGCATCAGGGCAAGACATCCATTTTATGTTTCCCGGCACACAGCCTTTACGATCTTTAATACATCCCATTGCCACATAGGCCCACCTGGCACGAAGCCTTCTCGCCACTTGCCCCGGTCCAAATCATTTTCCACCCTGGTTTGCATTTATGCAACACATGCCAGTGTCCATTTCATTGTATAAGTAGAACCACACAGGCTTCTACCCCCAATTCCATCTCATGACATCATTGCATTATTCCAAAAATATATTTCATATTTGCTTAGTTAGTATTCTTTTGCACTTTTAAGGATCATTTAGCTCACACAAGCAGCTAAGCAACTACTCACGGTCTAGCCTCCCGTGTTGGCACTATAGTAGCATCCAACTCAATGTACTATCTTAGGTGACAAGGATTTCAAGGCATATAGGTAATATTAACAAGGTGGCATAACAAGATAGGTATTTTAACTACCTTACCCAACATAAGCAATATCATTTTTAATTAACATAGCATGCATAATTTGAATCGAAATACATTTTAAAAATCTAGGGACAATATGGTCAAAGCATGACTTGCCTTCGAAAAGTGGTTGGTCTGGTTCCGAAGCTTGAAATGGATCCTCGAACTCTTCCTCGATAATTTCCGGCAATTCAGAGTCTACTCGCATCAAGTAAATATACAATAAATACTTCATACAGAAAACAAGATCAACTTTAAAAATAAAATAAAATTCACTAATAAATAGTTCATATTTTTACAATTTTTTAGGAACTAGAATCGCTCAAATCAAAGTTAAGATGGAAAAGTTATAGCGATTAAGATTTTTGTAAATTCAAATAAAAGAAAAACCTAATTACTCTATTTATTTTCCTACTGGAAATCAGGTTAAATTCTCTCGGCGTGACACGTGTTGGCACCAGAGCCAGCCATGTCACCACGATCATCGACTGTGGTTCCGGATGACGCGTCATGCCGACGTCAAGACACCCGCCTCACCGACTAACAAGTGGGCTGGTCGCACAAAGGCACAACAAGCCAGAGAGTCAACACACGGTGTGCATCCGCTCGTCCACGTGGTCCCATATTCCCTACCGTTGGATTTAAATCCAGCGGTCAGGTATCTGACTGTGAGTTGGGCCTCCTGGCGGCTACATGGCAAGATTTCGCGATCGATCTAAGATCCGATGGCCATTATCAAATCGTCGGCGTTAGCTCGTGGATGCCTCGCCGCATTGGATGAAGATCAGCGGCGGTTAGCATCCGGCGATATACTATTGCCGAGCCTACGTGGCTTAATCCAAGCCGAATATTCAAGATCTAACGGTCCAAAATCTACCGCTACCGATCTACCCGATGCAATCTGCACCGTTGAGACTAGACCTAACGGCCATCTTCAAACGCTACCTCCGCAGCTACGTGGACTCAACGGCGCGGTTGGATGAAGATCCAATGGCGGCGGTTACCTGGGCGATACCCTATTCACCGAACCTATGTGGCCTCACTGGAGCCGCACGATTAAGATCTAACGGCCGAGATCTACCAATACCGTTTCAGCCTGATTTAAAAAGGAGAACACGTGGCTTTACCTCGGGCGTTGGATGGAGATCCGACGGTCGCTGGAGCTCGGATAAGCGGTGGTCGCGGCTTCCGAGACCGGAGATGAAAGAAGGCGGCTCGGCGGCGCTACGAGGCTTCTCCGGCGTGAAGAAGTGGTCCACTGGACGCGTCTTGGCACGGCGGACTCGGCGAGGGTCTTGAGTGCGGCGGAGAGTGGCAGACGACGGTGGAAGACGTGGGAAACCGAGGCGGCGGCAGTCCCAACTTCGGCGAGCAAATGGGAGAGCTATGGAGCACGAGAGCTAACGGGCGAACGGACCAAATGCATGGGGTGGCCGAACGAGTTAAATGGGCTATAGCACGGTCGTTGAGGTGCCTTGGAAGATGCGCAAATCCTCTGACAAATCTTGATGACCTACGGCCAGCGGTGTGATGATTCACCCTCCCGTCTGGCGTGATCGGGCGTCCGATCGGTTGTGATCCGATGACATCGAGCGAGCGACAACGCGTCCAAAGACACCGTCTGATTGCAATCAACGGCCAGGCGAATAACGGTTCGGCTACCCAGCACTACGTGGCGAAATCCTGGCGGCTCAAGTTACTACGATCCGATGGCTCTCATGAATAGGGCGACGGCCCAACCTCGGTGTTCGATCGGGATCATGCACGGCTTCGGGCAAGCGGCGCTAGGGTTGACTGCGTGCCTGTGTTGGGCTCGGCCCGATCTTTGTAACAATCCATTTTCTCGTTTTGTTATTTAAATTAATTCTAGAAAATCAAAATAATTATTTAGGGCACTAAAAATACACGAAAAATTGTAGAAAAATTCCAAAAAATATTTCAGATCATTTAGAGCCTAAATAAAATATTTTTATTTATTTTTGATAATTACTTTTCTGATATTTAATTATTCAAGAAGCGGGATAAATTTAAATTAACCTTAATTAATTCCAATAAATCCCAAATATTAAAATAAATTCAATTAAATTCAAATAACTCCAAAATTTTAAATTAGACCAAATTTTGGGGCGTTACAAACCTACCCTTTGTAATCTAGACCGAGATTCAAGCTTTAACTAAATAATAGGTTTGGGAATTCCTTTTCAAATCTTCCTCTCATTCCCAGGCGGCTTCACTTTTTGTGTGGTTGCTCCACTGAATTCAGCAAAAACGGGTTGTCCTGCTCCTTGTTTTCCGATCCATTGTGTCCAGAATCTTTACCGGGTGTTCTTTATAGGTCAAGTCTTCCTGTAGTTCAATTGTTTCTAGGGGTGTTTGCTCGTCAGGAACTCGAAGACACTTCTTGAGTTGCGACACATGAAAGACGTTGTGTACTTCTGCCAATGACTGCGGTAACTCCAGTTGATATGCGACCTCTCCCCTGCAGCTTATGATCTTAAATGGTCCTACATATCTTGGCACAAGCTTCCCCTTTTTGTGAAACCTCTGGACTCCCTTAAGAGGCGTAACCCTAAGATACACATAATCTTCAGGCTCGAAGCTTAAATCCCTGCAGCGATTGTCCGCATAGCTCTTTTGTCTTGACTGTGCGATTTTTAACCTCTCTCTGATCATTACTATTTGCTCTTCGGCTTCTTGGAGTATGTCTGGTCCATAGACAGGATTCTCGCCGGTCTCATTCCAATTCAACGGTGTTCTACAAGGTCGACCATACAATCCTTCGAAAGGCAACATTTGCAAACTTGCCTGATAACTATTGTTACAACTGAATTCAGCGTATGGTAAACATTTATCCCAAGACGTTGTATATGCAATGCACAGGCTCTTAACATATCTTCTAATATCTGATTGACTCTTTCGGTTTGCCCATACATCTGCATGAATGATAAGCCCGTCTTGAAGTTGACGGGTGCCCATTGCCGTATGCAACTTATCCCAAAATCTTGAGGTAAATTGGGTACCTACTCGATACTATCTTCTTGACGCCGTGCAAACAAAGCGATCCTCGCCATGTATAGCTCTGCTAGCTTATCTCCTGAATAGGTTGTCTTTATTGGTATGAAATGCACGACCTTCGTCAAATGATCTACTATGACCCATATGGAGTCATAACCTCCTTGCGTCCTTGGTAAACCGGTGATAAAATCCATCCCGATTTCCTCCCATTTCCATTCTGGTATTTTTAATGGTTGCAACAGTCCTGCTGGTCTTTGATGCATAGCTTTGACTCGCTGACACACATCACACAACGCTACGTGCTCAGCTACCTCTCTCTTCATATTCGGCCACTAGAACCTTTCTTTCAAATCCTGGTACATCTTCGCACTTCCTGGGTGAATCGAATACTTGGAGTCATGAGCTTCCTCCAAAATCAACTGCTTCAGCTCCTTTTTGTTAGGTACACAAATGCGCTCCTTCATCCACAATGTGCCCTGATCGTCCAGCTTAAATTCCTTTGCTTGGCCTTCCTCCATTTTGGATTTGATTTGCTTGATCTTCTCATCATTCTTCTGACCTTCCCTAATCTGATCCTCCAAGGTAGGCTTTACTTCTAAAGCAGCTACGAATCCTTCCGGAACAACTTCCAATTTCAGCCTTTGAAAGTCCTTGCACAATTCTGCCCGACTCTCTTCTATCAACATATTTAGGTTATGACTTTTTCAACTCAAGGCGTCAGCCACTACGTTGGCTTTATCGGGATGATAATGAACACCCATGTTGTAATCTTTGATCAGTTCTAACCACCTTCTTTGCCTAATGTTTAGGTCAGATTGGGTGAAAATGTATTTAAGACCCTTATGATCTGTATACACCTCACATCTATTTCCAATCAGATAGTGACGCCATATTTTTAAGGCATGCACTACGGCTGCCAATTCTAAGTCATGTGTTGGGTAATTCCCTTCATGCGGCCTCAACTGCCTCGATGCGTAAGCTACTACCTTTCCATTTTGCATCAATACGCATCCAAGTCCTTGACGTGATGCATCGCAATATTTGTCAAAATTCGATGTGTATGCAGCAAAACTATCTTTACGGGCTGATGTTAAATGTTTTTTCAATTCCTGAAAACTCTTTTCACAATCCGGTGTCCAGACAAATTTCTTCCCTTTCTTTAGCAATTGTGTAAGAGGTCTAGCAATTGTCGAGAATCCTTCTATAAATCGACGATAGTAACCAGCCATTCCAAGAAAACTACAAATCCGTGTCACCGTCTTTGGCGGTTCCCAATGCAGTACTGCCTCTACCTTGCTTGGGCCTACGGCAATTCATTCGGCGGTCATCACATGCCCTAGGAATTCTACTTTACTCTTCCAGAAATCACATTTACTGAATTTAGCAAACAACTGCTGCTCTCTTAACTTTTCCAACACCAATCTCAAATGTTGGGCGTGCTCTTCATTCGTCTTTGAGTAAACCAGAATATCATCTATGAACACAACTACAAATTTATCTAAGTATTCCATAAATACTTTATTCATCAAGTTCATAAAGTATGCTGGCGCATTTGTCAATCCAAACGACATAACAGTGAACTCATAGTGTTCATATCTTGAAGAAAATGCAGTCTTTGGTATGTCCTCTGTCTTAATCTTCAACTGGTGGTATCCTGATCTAAGATCAATCTTAGAGAAAACTTCTACACCTCTTAACTGCTCAAATAAATCATCTATTCTGGGCAACGAGTATTTATTCTTTATCGTCACTTCATTAAGTGCACGATAATCTATACACATCCGAAAACTCCCGTCTTTCTTCTTAACAAATAGAACCGGTGCTCCCCATGGTGACGAGCTCGGCCTGATGAATCCTTTTTCCAATAATTCTTCGATCTGCTTCTTCATTTCTACCAACTCCTCGGTGGACATCCGATATGGTCTCTTTGCTAGGGGAGCTGTTCCAGGCACTAAATTAATTACAAACTCTATGTCCCTGTCTGGTGGCATTCCAGGTAACTCCTCGGGAAAAACATCCGGATACTCACTGACCACTGGTACATCCTTTAAACTAATGGTCTCTAGATTGTTTAGTAACATCTGTCCTTCTCGGATTGTCGTTGCTTGAAATTCAACTTTCCTGCTATCAGGGCTCTCAATAGACACCACCCTTCATCCTGACCCTAATATGCCCTTATGCTTGGACAACCAATCCATTCCTAGTATAACATCTAGGGTCTGGGTATCTAATATTATAAGGTTCGCTAGGAACTCTATGCCTTTTATTACTAGCTTAACTCCAGAACAACTGATCTTAGATCGAAGTTCGGATCCAAGGGATTGGACTAGAAGTGTATTCTTAAGGTTGACATTACCCAATTCATTTTGCACAGCAAAAACTCGAGAAACAAAGGAATGTGAAGCTCCTGAAACAAATAAAACTGTAGCTGGGACTGAGTTGACTAGAAACTTACCTAGAACTAAATGCGTGGCGTTGAACTTCATCTGCCGTGTGGCGTGGTTGACTCGCCTCTTGCAACCGATTGGGTGCGGATCCAGCAAGCGAGTCTCTGTTTCCTCCTTCAACAGGGTTCTAGCAGCGTGTTTCCCAGTTGAAGCGTCTTGAGATCACACCTCCCTTCTTGGGGAGCTGCGTTGGCGAAGTGCCTGTCTCGTCTAATTATAGCAGCACCTTCGACATCTCTTGGTTTCCTCCATTACAGTTAACGATTATTTGGGGTCTAGGGGTTTTGTCCTGTTGGCCTTGGCATCGGTGGCGGTGTCCTGACAATGTTTCCTTGCTGGAATCTGGAGAACTGCTGAGGTATCATCCTTGGTTTCTGCCGATCATGGCGTCCTCCCTGTTGTGCCATGCGACGTTTGCGGTTATCATCTAATTCCTTGCGCTTGTCCTCCAGTATGAGTGCCTTGTTCACTAATTCTTGAAAATCAGGGAAGGTGTGGGTAATCAACAGCACCTGCAATCCAGTATTAAGTCCCTTCATGAAGCGGGACTGCCTAGCCTTGTCTGTTGCTACGTCCTCTGGGGCGTAGCGTGCCAGTTGAGTGAACTTATTTAAGTAGTCAACCACTGACTGGCCTCCTTTCTTCAAAGATCTAAATTCTTCCTTCTTAAGCTCCATTATTCCCTCCGGTACATGGTATTGACGGAAAGCTATGGTGAATTCTTCCCAAGGGATTTCCTGTGGGTTTTCCTGCGATGCGCAGTAGTTTTCCCACCACTCAGCTGCTGTTCCTTCTAGCTGATGAGAGGCGTAAAGCACCCTCTCATTTCCATCACACTGTGTTATATGTAGTTTTTTCTCGATGGTTCTCAACCAGTCATCTGCCTCTAATGGGCTAGCGTTGCCTAAGAAAGTTGGCGGACTTGTCCTCATGAACTCAGACAGTCTTGAGTAGGGACGTGGTCCATTGTTTACAGCTTGGTTGTTGGCGGCTGCTTGATTGTTGATTTGTTGTACAGTTTCCATCATTGTTTGCATTAACTGCGTTTGTGCTGTGGAAAAGCTCCCAGATTCTACATGTCAACTTGTGGTGCTGCTTGAGGAAGGGATGCATTGTTCTGATTGCCTCCTTGACGTGAACCAATGCCTCCGGCTCCGGTGTTGCGAGTGTTCACCATCTGCTGATTGCTTCGACGGTTTAAAGATAAGAGGGAAAGAATATGCAAGTAAAGGAACTTATATGGGGAAACAGGTGTAACTAAAACCCTTAGCATCAATTCATAGATAATAAATAAGTATGGTTGCTTACAAGGGCCTAGGGGCCATGCAACCACACCAACAATCACAACATCAAACAAATAGTTCATTACAATACGCATCTCTAAGGGAAATTCTGGAAGTTAAAGACGCGACTCTAACAAGTGAGTCTCAACGCAAAATTTGACCAAGATTATCCTAAAAGAACTCAATCCTTGATCCATCCTGGCTGCGGCTCCCCTATCACGTATACTGGCGGGTGAGTAGGCATCGGGGCAAACTGATCCTGATGCCCCTCTCATGTCTTTGGGAGCTCCACCGGGCTGTTGATCCTCACAGCACGAGCTCGCTCGGGCTCCTCTGGCTCCAGCTCCTCCGGCTCCTCGTCGTCAAGCTCCATGACGGCCTCAGGCTCCCCGTGACCGTAGAGGGCCTCCTCTAGCTAGGCGATCCTCTGCACAACGTGCATCCTGGTCTCTCGCAGAGCTGTCTCTGTCTCCTCCAAGGTGCGGTATACTGACATCAGCTCAAGCGTAGCTACGTCCATGGCCTCCTCCACAGGCCACACAAATCGTCAAGGTGGGCGCAGCGAAGCATCGTCCTCCGGCTCAGTGCGCTCGATCGGTCCACCCGCGTGAGGGTGCACATGGAAGGCAGTGTCCCACAGCTCATAGCCGTGGTCACGGCTGATCTTCCGAAGCGCTAGCCGGGCGCACTCCTGGATGCCCGCCTCGTAGCTGGCTCGCTTCACCACGAGGTGGAGCGGACGGCTGACACGAGCATTCTCCCGTGCATACAAGGTAAAGGTCGTCTCCTAGCCGCGGTTGATGCCGTTGACCACCTAGGTGCGAGATCGGTAAAGAGGGCGGTCAAAACCTCCAAGCACCTGGAGCATCCTCCAAAGCTCCGTTGCGTAACCTCCGTGACGCTTGCCGAAGGAGTGGACCATCCTCATCTGCCAAATCAACGCGTCAGTACTAAAATACAGCATACGTATGAAGTAAGGACGAAAGGATAAGTCGAGATTTCATTGATTATTCTTGCACACTTTTAATTCTTTAGAAATTAATTTTCATTCTTTCTAGAATGGCCAGTCTAACTAGGGTTAAGTCCTACAGTCAGTATGGCTCTGATACCAACTCTGTCGGAACCTGAATTTGCAAATTCGGACCCTCTGTGTATTCTGTACTAGTCTAGGATCACGCTAGTACACACAGGATAAACAGGTTGAGAAACCACAATCATACACAGCAGAAATAATAATTAAGTACCTCAAGCATAACTATATCGAGTTACACGACCTTAGGGTCACCTTACAATAATTCATCACGCAGGACGATAAATAACAAAAGTAGCACAAGTTCAATAGCGGAAGCAAAAGTAAAGCAATGAACCCCTCATATTGCCACAGGCAACTGACTAGGCTCAACCCTAATTCTCCGGACCTTCGTTAAACTCCTCCTCCGAAGCTGGTGTAGCTTCTTCTTCTGAGGTTTTGTTGAAGCAAGGGTGAGTATACAACATACTCAACAAGTCATGCACAATGCAGTTCTTTTACTACATGCATGGCTTATTCCAAAGAAGGGCTTAATTGGTTATTTTGCATGAAACGGCATTTCTTTTAACAAATAAATATTAATTAGATTAAAAGCAGTAAAACCATTACTATAATAATTACTTTCTCAATTCCTTTCAAGAGTTTGGTACCTGACCCTAAGTTTGATTCATGGAGTCTTTGGCACCTGACCACCCATTCCACATTTTATTTTGAAAATCTAACCCTTGACCTGTAATCCCCGAGCATTATCCAATACATGCAGGCAGCGACTATTGAATAGATTTAACACACACTCAGAGGCTGTACACTTTACCCACAGATCTGATCGCTCACCACACAGGTGATTGATTGCAACAAAGTCTTTCAGAGACTAACACCTAACC
Organism: Guadua angustifolia; assembly: GCA_036346375.1. Lineage (NCBI taxonomy): Eukaryota > Viridiplantae > Streptophyta > Magnoliopsida > Poales > Poaceae > Guadua > Guadua angustifolia. The sequence continues at coordinate 42,551,461 of CM070520.1, read as the reverse complement.
TGTGAACCTCCCCAGTATTGCCTTTCTAACACTTCCCTCACTCAGAGCCAAAGTTTAGAACAAGCTAATACAGTTGGATGGGTACCAAGCCGTAGCACGTCGCTCCCCATTACGATTACACTCGGGTGTAGCCTAGCCCCAGTATCAAAGGAAAGATATTAGAACCCTACTAAACTAGGGTCTTACATCCCATTCCGGACAAGTGGTTGTACGAGTAACTCAGTCAAAGGCTCGCAAGGTGAAGTCCTTAAGCTGTCCCAGTAAGACATCCTTTTATGTTTCTCGCACACAGCCTTTACGATCTTTAATACATCCGTTGCCACACGGCCCACAGCACAAGCCTTCTCGCCACTTACCTTTGGTCAAATCATTTCCCTGGTTTGCATTTATGCAACACATGCCAATGCCCATTTCATTGTATAAGTAGAACCACACAGGCTTCTACCCCCAATTCCATCTCATGTCATCATCGCATTATTCTGAAAATATATTTCATATTTGCTTAGTCAGTATTCTTTTGCACATTTAAGGATCATTTAGCTCACACAAGCAGCTAAGCAACTACTCATGGTCTAGCCTCCCGTGTTGGCACTATAGTAGCATCCAACTCAATGTACTATCTTAGGTGACAAGGATTTCAGGGTATATATGTAATATTAACAAGGTGGCATAACAAGATTGGTATTTTAACTACCTTACCCAACATAAGCAAAATCATTTTTAATTAACATAGCATGCATAATTTGAATCGAAATACATTTTAAAAATCTAGGGACAATATGGTCAAAGCATGACTTGCCTTTGAAAAGTGGTTGGTCTGGTTCTGAAGCTTGAAATGGATCCTCGAACTCTTCCCTGACAATTTCCGGCAATTCGGAGTCTACTCGCATCAAGCAAATATACAATAAATACTTCACCCAGACAATAAGATCAACTTTAAAAATAAAATAAAATTCACTAATAAATAATTCATATTTTTACAAATTTTTAGGAACTGGAATCGCTCAAATCGGAGCTAAGACGCAAAAGTTATAGCGATTACAATTTTGTAAATTCAAATAAAAGAAAAACCGAATTACTCTATTTATTTTCATCTTTGAAATCTGTTAAATTCTCTCGGCGTGATGCGTGTCCACACGAGCCAGCCACGTCGCCACAGCTCAGCGACTCGTGGGCCCCGGATGACTTCATCTTGGCGTCGGCACACCAGCTCTCACCTAGCCGACAAGTGGGCCGTTTGTCTGAGGTGCGGTCCGTCACATTACTCGACACGCTTGGCGGCATCCATTTGGTCTAAGATCCGATGGCCATTATCAAACATGTCGACGTTGGCTACGTGGATGCACTGCTGCCGCTGGATGAAGATCCAACGGCGGCGGTTACTCGGATGATATACTATTGCCAAGCCTACGTGGCTTAATCCAAGCCGAATATTCAAGATCTAACGGTCCAAAATCTACCGCTACCGATCTACCCGATGCAATCTGCACCGTTGAGACTAGATCTAATCGCCATCTTCAAACACTACCTCCGTAGCTACGTGGACTCAACGGCGCGGTTGGATGAAGATCCAACGGCGGCGGTTACCCAGGCGATACCCTATTCACAGAACCTCGTGGCCTCACTAGAGGCCCGCCCGATTAAGATCTAACGGCGAGATCTACCAATACCGTTTTAGCGATTTAAAAGGAGAACACGTGGCTTTACCTCGGGCGTTGGATGGAGATCCGACGATTATTTGGCTTCAAGCGGATGGCGGCGTGCGGCGACTTCGAAGACCGGAGCGAAGAAGGCGACATGCTTGGTGGCGCATTCTGAGGCTTCTCTGCGTGAAGAAGTGGTCCATTGGGCCAGCGTCTTGGCATAAGCGGACTTCGGCGAGGTCTTGAGTGCGGCGGAGAGTGGCGGAACGGCAGTGGAAGGCGTGGGAAATCGGGCGGCGTGATGCCAACCGGCGAGTAAATGGGAGAGCTAGGGAGCACGAGCTAACGAGGCGAAGCGGACCAAATCTTGCGGGGTGGCGGGGCCGAATTAAATGGGCAATAGCACGGTCGTTGAGGTGCCTTGGAAGACATGCAAATCCTCGACAAATCTTGGCTGCCTGGCCGCGATGATAGTCGACGATTCGCCCCCTCCGTCTGGCGTGATCTGGGCGTCCGATCGGTGTGATCCGACAACAAAGCGGCGACAACGCGGTCACAAAGACACACCGTCCGATTGCAATCCAACGGCCCAGGGCGAATAACGGTTCGGCTACCCAGCGCTACGTGGTGTAATCCTGGCGGCTCAAGTTACTACGATCCGATGGCTCTCGTGAATAGCGGCGGCCCAACCTCGGTAGTTCGATCGGGATCACCACTGACCCGAGCAGCGCGGCTAGGGTTCGGCCAAAGCGCGCTGTTACGGCTCGACCCGACCTTTGTAGCAATCCATTTTACGGTTTTTCGTTATTTAAATTAATTCTAGAAAATCAAAATAATTATTTAGGGCACTAAAAATACGAAAAATTGTAGAAAAATTCAAAAAAATATTTGAGATCATTTAGAGCCTAAATAAAATATTTTTATTTATTTTGGATAATTAATTTTCTGGTATTTAATTATTCACGAGAAGAATAAATTTAAATTAACCTTAATTAATTCCAATAAATCCCAAATATTGAAATAAATTCAATTAAATTCAAATAACTCCAAAAATTTAAATTTGACCAAATTTTGGGATGTTCTGAGATAATTTTAAGAAATTAAATATGTATGTAATATATGTCACCTCCAAGCAGTTATAAAAACATAATACTTTAAAAGGCATTAGTATTTTCATAATAAAAATATGTGTCAAGTCCAGAATAAACAAATATGCTATGACATGTTAAAGCCATAAGCGATAAGTATATCATAATATTGTTAAATACAAGTACTTGATCATTAAGAAATATGAATGTTGGATTATTGAAAATGGGTAAGATGTTTTTTTACAAAGTTTTCTCATAGTTTATTGAAAAAGGGCGATATGATGTTTTTTTACTAAGTTTTCTCATAGTTTAAGCTTATAACAGATGCATTTGTGCTTTATAATAATGTTGGATTTCAAAATAGGGCCAATGTTTTGGTCGTGTGTACGATAGTGGAGTTATTGCTAGCTACAAAGTACGATATATAGTAGAGCTATTGCTATCTATATGGCTTGTATCTAATATAGTAAAACATTGACCCGTAGCTTCGTGTTTGGAATAAAAAAGATATAGGATAGCCATAACTAGTTATTTAGAACATTACACGTAAGGTGATGATCATCGGTATGCATCTGCATATCCTAAGATCAGGTAATATATCAATACAAATTAAGTTGCCTAACTCGAACAATGCAATCCCAAAATTGTAGATGTTGATTCATGGACACCCCAATCATCCCACCTTCGGGAAAAAAAACCCCGTAAAAATAAAGTTCCCCTGAATAAAAAAGTAGCTAAAATTATGATATCTTCAGATTGAAAGTCATTGAAAAATTGATAAAAAAAGGGGTTCAAAATAATAAAAAAACAAGATAAAAAACAAAAAGTTCGAGTTGATAAAAAATGATTCAAAACAATGGCAAGGTGGTGGCGGAAGAGAAGAATATGGGCCTATTTGGTTTTTTTGATAAATTTACCTCATTACTTTATCAAAATTTGGTATTGCCAAAACTTTGCCACTAAATTGGCTACCAATCTCTTGACCAAAGATTGGCAAGAAAAAAAATTAAAGAACCAAGGGAGAAAGAGAATCTTCCTAAAATTCGATAGTAAACTAAATATTTACTAAATTTAATCAACAATTCTAAAATTTGATAAAACAAGTATTAGTCACTATTGGACCCTATGAGCACACGGTGGTGTGGGGTGTCAGGAGTGGCAGCTTGCAGTGCCAAGAGTGGGGATCGAAGCAAAACATGAACGAAGAAACTATCGCACGGGGTGGAGTGGATCTAGTCACGGACACTATGGCCCTATTTGGTAGAGCTCTAGGTCCTAGTTTCACCTCAGATCTGAAACTTGTAGAGTAAAATAAAGTGAATTAAACTTATATTTTTAGTCTAAAATGTAAATAGGATGACCCACCAAATACTCTTAATATACCCACAGCTCCAGCTCTACGGATATGGTGGAGTTAGGAATACCCAACTCCACTAGAGCTAGAGCTGTATGAAACACAGCCTATATCCTTCACCTTGCCCTCCATCTGACGGTTGAGATCTTTTAGCACCTCGAAGCCAGTCGATTCGCTGGAGCAGTACACATCATGTACAAGGAGTCCTTTATAATTGTTAGAAAACCAATCCTTCGGCATCATTATTTGCCATGTATAGCACATGCCTTGTATAGCTTTTCCTTGTATAGATGATTACCATGTATAGAACTTGTAACCTGTATAAGATCAATCGAAGTGAGCCTCATCTGGATGTGGTGTTATTCCCAAATTCATCTCTTCCTCTTAACCTTCACATGGTATCAGAGCAGCCAATTTTTTTCCTCGATCCAGTTGTGTCGACGTTTGTTGTCGGCAATAATGAAAATGGGGCAAGGCGTTGGATCCAAACTCGATGGTAGCACAAGACACAAAATTATACAAGTTCGGGCTCTCGCGGGGAGATAATACCCTAGTCCTGTGCTCTGGGTTTTATCTGTAGCTAACTTATTGCTGATGATCTTATGTGCTGATGTTCCCTCGCCCCCCCTTTATATAGCAGAGGAGGGCCGTTACAAAGGAGAGTCCTGATCGGTTACAGAGTGAAGATCATATCTCTATACATGTCCGTTTGATAATGTCCTGGATTACTGATTGCATCCTACCTAGTCAAGGTTGGTTGCTATCTTGAGGTTCCTTATTGCATATGATTGGAGCAACCCGGTTAATGTCCATCTTCATGCAATCGACTTGGCCCATCCTTATCCAATTGGGCTTTTGAAGCTTGCCTTTGAGATCCACAGGGTCTCAGACTCTATAGTAGCCCCGAGGTGCTTTGCGATCGATTCTTTGCCTACTCGATTTCAAAGACGATGGTGCCATGCTTTATGCCGAATGCTTCTTGCCCCTAACCAGGTTTGCTGACTGACTTTTTCTCTAGCCGAGTGCCTTGATGTAGGCAAGGAGATCGTGAAGGACTCAATAGAGCTCTACGCTTGAATATTTCGAGTGGTACCTAGCCCAATTTATTGAACCGGCTTTTGACTCATCATGGAGCTTTCCCTAAGCAGTTGGCCTTTGGCCGAGTGGTACCTGTACCCCGTAGTTACGACACACAACTCTTCGCCTATCATGAGGCATACCATAGATTATCCGAATGGTACCCGCACCTGATTTCTGCAGTATACGGCTATTTGCCCATCATGGGGAGTACCTCTGGCATTCTTGTTCGGAATCGACTTATGATATCTGATTCCGTTTTGAGCGGCAACCAGCGTTACCCATCATGAGGTATATCATAAGAGGGTATCTTGATTTAGCTTGGAAGGTACCCAAATTACGTTCGATGCTGTATTTGGCTTTTGGCACATTGTGGGACGTACCATATCCCAAACTGGATTCGCCGATCGTGCATGTGCACTGGCGGTTCTTTGTCATAATACCGGCCATCTTGAGCATGTCTAGGCAACCCCAGGACGTTCGGAAGGTGAGGCGTTTTTCCCGCTCAAGGCGAAAGTTGGCCTCGCTTCCTATAAATATGAGATTTGGCGCAGACGAAGAGGTTTTCTGCACACTGTTATCACTTGCCCCTTCGTCTTCCTAGTCTAGATATTTCCTTGGTGATCTCCACTTCTAGAGTTAGCCGCCGCCACATTTTTCGATCTCTTGCCACCGCCTAATCTTTACAAAAGTGTCTTCTTCCTTCTCCTCCCTGAGCGTTCCCGTGCAGCCCTCCTCCAAAGACTGGACTATGTCGATTATGTCGCTGGAGTGCTTGGAGGAGTTGGTTACCTTCGAAGTTTTGCCTCCTTTGGCAGTGATCGGTGCGCGTCCGGCTGCAGGCGAGTCTGTTCCCACACCGCGATCTGATGAGATTGTAGTTTTGGAATCTTTTTTCCAACGCGGGCTCGGCCTCCCGGGCAGCGCTTTTTTTTGTGGTCTTCTTCATTTCTACAAGATTGAGCTGATCAACTTGAATCCCAATTCCATTCTTCAAATCTCCATCTTTGTACATCTATGCGAGGTGTATCTCGGAATTCGCCCGCATTTTAGCCTTTTTTGCCACTTGTTTCTTCTCAAACCCTTCCCCACCAAAAGTGCGCCCAATGTGGTTGGGGGTGCCGGTTTCCAGCTACGTGATGGGCTAAAGAAGGCCTATTTCTCCATCCCTTTCAAAACCTTGAACAAGGGATGGCATAGGGAGTAGTTCTATTGCACCAATCCTAGTCACTTTTTGCCTCCCTGCACCGGACTTGCTCCTGCATTCCAGGTTTCCTGGGTCTCGCTCCCTCTGAGATGTGACATCGACCAGGTGGAAGACCTTCTGAAATTGATCAGCGGTCTGAAGGAGACAGGTCTAACTGGGGTTGATTTTGTTGTCAACTTCGCTTGACGCCGGGTTCAGCCTCTCAAGGATAGGATCCATCTTGGGTTTGAACACACTGGGCTGGACAACCTCGCTTGCAAGGTGCCTGGGGTTGTCCCCAGAGAGGTGCTGGTTGATAGGATGAATGATCTCTTCATCCCAAGTACCGGGATCCTCCTTAAGGGTCGCCCGAAGTCCTTTTGCGCAAGTCGTCCTCCACCTGCGGTGAGCATTAACATATTTTCTTAATTTTTGACTCCTAACCTTTGACTGTGTATTGATCGTTGCGTCGATTCCTTCAGGACCGAATTTTGTTCTTCTCCGACGCTCCCATTCCTCCCGCTCCCCAGCATAAGGGTGCCAAGCGAAAGCAGCCCACCAGTCCTACTACCAGGGTGTCGAGCGCCGCGGGAGAGAAGAGGACGAGGACTAGAGAAGCCCTCTTGCCATCGCACCCAACTAGAGGGCCCATGATCAAGGAGCCCTTGGCGCCGCATACGGGAGAGCTGGCATCTTGGTCCATTCTGCCGAGGCCTGGTGCGGAGCTAGACACTGGGAAAGGCAAGGCACCAGCAGTCGGGGAAACCGCAGCACCACTCAGCACGACTAGGAGCCCAGCGGCTAAGGGCCCTGGCTCGATCGTCGGTAAGGTGATCCCGATTTCAAGTCTGGCGCGAAGATAGATCTTCCTCTGAGTGGTCCTTCCACTCGGAAGCTATCCCGTTTTAAAATAAGGAAGTCCGACAGGTTAACTTTCTTATCAGCTCTTATTCTTGATCTGTTGAACTGCATCTTGGTTCCTATTTCTTTTGGCAGGGTACCTTCGGTCCAAGTCCCTGTAAGCGAACCGACCGAACTAGCCCAGGAGGATGGGGGTATGAGCCCCATGGACCCAGCAAGGGGGACGGACGCAGCCAGTTCCTCGAGGGGATCGAGCCGACCAGCCCGGCCGGGATCGACCACGAGGGTGGCGGGGACAGCCCTTGAATCTGAGATGCCTCCGCTGGCATCGAGCACTTTGCCCAACCCAATCACAAGGCTTCTGATTCCAAGGCCCACCTCCTGCTCCTTTCCGGTGGAAGAAGATATCTGAGAGCCACGGCTTGCCGCCCCCGATCTCCACTACACCTCGTCTTTCATGGTGATGATGGCGAGTGGACATCTCTTGGAGATAGGGATGAGACGCAGGTGCGGCAGGAGCTTTACGAGCATACCATTTAGTGTGCTCGGTTGATCCGGGTAGGCCATGGCTTCCTTCTTTTTTGTTACCTAGTCCGCCATGTTCCACCGTTGATGATTTTTTGTGATCTTCAGGTCCTAGGAGACTGCTCTAATAAGCGAGATGCCCTTCTTCGGGAGTTGCTCCCCAGGATTAAGCTTCGAAAGGTGTACGAGGCTAAACTTGAGCAAGCCCGTGCAGAGGGCAGGGCCAACGTCGAGCGAGCTAGGAGCAAGGGTGAGGCTGAGCGGCAAAGGCTTTCAGCTCGAGTGCAGACCCTGGAGGAGGAGAAGTTGAACCTGGAAGACTCCCTTCGAGGTAAGTGCTCATTCAATTGCCTTGCTGCTGTATCTAGCTGTTTGTTCTTCGACTCTTCTTTTCCCTGCCCCAGCCCGGGACTCCACCATTTCTAGCCTTCGAGGGGAGCTGGAGGCGTCTGAGGGGCTGCTCAAGGACCTGGCGAGCTCCAAACTTCAAGCCCGAACCAACTCGGAGAAGTTGGGTCGGGAACTGGAAGGTGCGTCCCCGACTCGGCTCTATTCTTTCTTATGCTCGCAGTGTCTTTTGTGACGGTCCGACTTGCTTACAGAATACCGAGAGAGGGTGCAGGCTCAATTCTGCATCCTCGGTGAGAGGGTTAAGGCTGCAGAGGCGTCATGCGCTAGGTTCCGGGAATCCTCTAAGGCGATGATGAAGTTCCTGAGCTCTAAAGAGGCAGTGCCAAGTGATGAAGGTGAGATCATCCTTCGGTTGATGGAGGGGCCCAAGAAGCTTCAGGCCCACATTCAGGATATTGCAACTACGAGCGCTAGCTAGGCCTTGGCGATCGTGAAGTCTTTGTACCCCCAAGTAGACCTTGGAGCCATCCAGGAGGGTTTCACCAGCACCGTTGATGACGATCAAGTCACTGCCCTTCTCGAGGAGGTTAAGGATTCATCTGCCTCTCTGGTGGAAAATTTGGAATTGAACCTTGTGTAATAATTCCGCCTTTGTTGTATTGACTCGTTGTTTCATGAAGCATTAGTTTTTGGTTATAACTGCTTTGTTGCTTCCGAGGGGTCCTCGAATTGATGCTCGCGTGTTCATTCTTCATCCGGTTCAGCTTCTCATGCTGAGATGGTACCACTTCGGCTTCCCGCGCTAGCATTTATTCGAGACTGTTCGGCTCCCATGCACTGGGTATATAGGGGGCGTCACCGCGACAGAAGCGATCGCCTGTCTCTAAGCCCTTTTTTGTGCCTCAGCCTTCAATTTTTCTCTTCAAATCTGTGATGGCTTCCTCCTCTTGATCTTCTTTGCCTGGTGACAGGGTTCCTCCGTCTCCTCCTCCGGCGGAGGAGGCGGTCTTCGACTTTGAAGACGACACCCCGCCGTCACCCTCGGACGAGGAAGCCTTCCTTGCCGTGCTTTGGGCCGATTATGAGCTCGCCCTAGCCGAGCTCATGGAAGAGGAGGCCGCAGCCTACGATGCTGCCAACATCGACGTGCTGATCGAGGCCGTCCCGAAGCTTGCCGAGGCGAGGGACTCCCTTATCGAGGTGGTAGGACGCACACGCCGCACTTAGGTTTAAACGCCTGCAAAAAAATCTTATGTAATGCATTGTTATATCTAAACCTAAGTGTTTAATCTTATGGGAATTTAATATTTGTTTGTTCTTTTTCTTCCCTATCAATCTTTGAGTTTGCCCGAGCGGTTTCTCCCTTTTTCGTTTAAGCACTCTGCCCGACTAACCCAGCCCCCAAGCGCTGAGAGTCGGCTCATGGCCCTTTTTTCCGTCACACACTTTTAAATAGCTAGGGTTCGCCGTTCATAGGGTTAGAGTTTCATAATTTGGGGGTTAGCGCACTCAGGCTTGGTCGCAATTGTTAGGGAGAAGTGATAAATGACTCAAAAGAAGGGTTGCACATGCGCAACACTATTAGGTGTTGCCCCCGACTTACTGTTTAATTGAGTTTCAATTGAGTAGCAAGTCAGAAAGAAATTTTATTCATGATTATCATAACTAATGTACAAGGTTCAAGAGTAAAAGCGACGTAGCTGCTCTATGTTCCATGGTTGCCGATAGCCACGCCGTCTTCACGCTTCAGTCTGTAAGCCCCCGGGCGCATCACCTCATCGACAATGTAAGGGCCTTCCCAGCCTAGGGAGAGCTTATCCTTGCCTTTCTAATTCCTTCTTAGGACCAGATCTCCTTTGGACAAGGCTCGGCCCTGAACATTCCGATCATGGTAGCGGCGGAAGCCCTAAAGGTATTTGGCCGACTGGATTGCTGCAATCTCCCTAGCTTCCTCTAGTCGATCGAGATCTTCTATCCGGCTACCCTCTGATTCGTCCTCCTTGTAGCGCCGAACCCGCGGGGATCTGAACATCAACTCGGTTGGCAAAACCGCTTCTGAGCCATATACTAGGAAAAAAGGTGACTGCCTGGTAGCCCTGCTAGGAGCTATCCTCAACCCCTAGAGCACCGAGGGTAATTCTTTTACCCATCGCGCGACATACGGCTTGAGACGATAAAAAATCCTTGCTTTTAGCCCTTGCAACACCATGCCATTGGCTCGTTCTACCTGCCCATTGCTCCGTGGATGAGCCACAGAGGCAAAGCAGATCTTTATGCCAAGCTTGTCGCACCAGTTTTGAAATTCTTTGCCCCAGAACTGAGTACCATTGTCAGTAATAATTATGTTTGGGACTCCGAATCTGACCATGATCTCTTGAAAGAATTCCTTAGCCTTGGCCGCCATGATCGTGGTGATAGGTTTAGCCTCAATCCACTTCGTAAATTTGTCGATGGCGACGAAAAGATGAGTGAAACCCTCTGAGCCTTCTTCAAGGGTCCGACCATGTCGAGCCCCCAGGCGGCAAACAACTAGGTGATCGGAATAGTTTGTAACTCCTGCGTCGAAACATGTATCTGCCGAGCAAAGAACTAACAACCTTCGTAGGTACGGATGATATCTTTCGCGTCTGATACAGCAGTCAGCTAAAAGAATCCTTGACGATAAGCTTTCCCCACTAGGGTGCTTGACGCTGCGTGATGCCCGCAAATTCCCGAGTGGATTTCTTTGAGGAGATTCCTTCCTTCTTGCTCTGATATACAGCGCCTTAAGACTCCAGAGGCACTCTTTCTGAAAAGTTCTTCTCTGACTACCACGTAGCTTTTGCATCGGCGTGTGACGCGCTCTGCTTGCACGCAGTCTTCGGGAAGCTCGTCTTTTAACAGATAATTCAAGAATGGAGTTGTCCAGTCAGGGTTGATGACCAAAACTTCTGCCTCGGCTAATTTTTCCTCTGGTTTGCCTAACTCCTACTGTCGGCTTATTGTGAGCTTGTGGAGCTCTTCAACAAACACACCAGCTGGTACTGCTGCCCGACTGGAGCCCAATCTTGCAAGCTCATCTACTGCTTTATTGTCTCGACGAAGTATGTGGGTGAGCTCTAGCCAGTCAAACTTATCTTCAAGCTTCCGCACTTTCTAGCAATATGCGACCATGCTGTCGTCGATGCATGACCAGTCCTTCTACACTTGGTTGATCACCAACATGGAGTCGCCACGGATTGTCAGCCGTCGAACATCAAGAGATATGGCGATACGGATCCCGTGGATGAGTGCCTCGTACTCGGTGGCTTTGTTGGATGCCGGGAAATGGAGTTGCAGGACGTACTTCAGCTGGTCCCCTATTGAAGAGATGAGCACTACCCCAGCCCCTGCACCACTGAGCATGAGGGAACTATCAAAATACATTGTCCAGTACTCGAGCTCCTCGATAGATGTAGGATTCTGCAGTTCTACCACTCGGCAGTGAAGTCAGCGAGGACTTGAGATTTTATGGCAGTCCGTGGTTTAAAGGAGATTTCAAAAGCTCTGAGCTCGACTGCCCACTTTGTAATTCTTCTAGTGGCTTCCCGATTGTGAAGTATATCCCCAATCAGAAAAGATGTGATCACCGAAATTGAATGCTCTTGAAAGTAGTGTTTAAGCTTGCGAGATGTGAGTAGCACCGCATATAATGACTTCATGCACTGGGATACCGTACCTTGGATTCTCCCAAGATGCTTGACGAAAGTAAACCGGGTATTGAACCTTCTGAAGGTGTCCTGCCTCTTCTCGCTCTACAACAATTGCCGCACTGACTACGTGGGTCGTTGAGGCTACATAAAGCAGGAGAGGTTCTTCGGGCATTGGTGAGACCAACATTAGCGGTGTAGATAAGAATGCCTTGAGATCCTCGAAAGCCTGATGCGCCTCAGGGGTCCACTAAAAATTGCCCCACTTCTTCAGAAGCTTGAAAAAAGGCATTCCACACGATCCCAAGCGGGAAATGAACCTGTCGAGTGCCACCATGCAGCCTGTGAGCTTCTGGACGTCTTTCTGGCAAGTCGGTGGCCTCATCTTCAGGATGGCATTGATTTTCTCTGGGTTTGCCTCGATGCCGCGCTGCGACACAATGAATCTGCATAGCTTTCCCAAAGGGACCCCGAAGACACACTTCTCGGGTTGAGCTTCATCTTGTAAGCCCCCAGGCTTTCAAATATCTCGGCCAAGTCGGATATGAGGTCCTCCCTCTTTTATGCGAGTCTTGACGACGACGTCATCCACGTAAGCTTCCACGTTGTGTCCGAGTTGAGTGTGAAAACACCGCTGTATTGCGTGCTGATAGGTTGCGCCAGCGTTTTTCAACCCGAATGACATTGTGACATAACAGAAGGCTCCGAACGGAGTGGTGAACAATGTTTTGATGCAGTCTTCTTCTTTCAACATGATCTGGTGGTACCCTGAGTAGGCATCTAAAAAGCTCAGGAGCTCACACCTAGCAGTCGAATCTACCATCTGGTCGATGCGAGGAAGACCGAACGGATCTTTCGGGCATGCCTTGTTAAGATCAATATAATCAACACACATGCACTAGCTTTTATTCTTTTTGCGAACAAGAACTGGGTTCGCTAACCAGTCGGGATGATACACTTCTTTTATAAAGCCTACGGCTAAAAGCTTAGTGATTTCTTCCCTGATGGCCTCTCGGCGGAGAGTCTCACCCTTCTTCTGATGAAGTTAGTACAGGTCCCACTGAGTCCTAGGCCTTTCATAGGTGTCCTGGAAGTTGATGATGAACTGCTCGCAAAGATCTTCGCAAGAATCTATAGAATTTGCTGGAAGTCCTGTGAGCCAAGCTTGAGCTGAAGGGGCAAGCGTGACTGGTAGATAATTTGCCATTACGTTGTGATCACCCCTAGCTACCTTGATTGCAAGGGAATAAACTTGTAGCTAAGCTTCTGGATCTCTTTCTCTGTCGAATTTGGTGGTGCTTTTGGGATTGAAACCTTTAGGCCAAACCACTCGACGAAGCTGGGGAGTGAAGGCATGGATCCCATCGATAGGCCCGTCGTTGCGTCAATGTGGGGAGCGTCGAGGAGGTGATCTAGCTCAGTGGTCCTCGCTATCGCCTCTGTCGCGGTGGTGTAGATCTCTACAGTCGTCCCGGCCATCACGGTGGATACTGAAACGCACGTAGTCATCTTTGCGCTGGCGGCGCTCTTCATCTTCACGATCTCGTCGCCTGGCGTTCAGGTCCAAGCGAAGGTCGCGGCGATACTCGTCGGCGTCCTCGCCCGACGGTTCACGCCGGCTTGGATGGATCATTGGTGCGTATCGCTACTCGTAGTCTAAGTGGCCGCACGGGCATGAGAGTATTCTTTCTCCACTGGTTCTTCCTGATGGTGTTGAATTGCTGCCACCATCACCATGGCCTTAACTTGGGCCACGATCGGGGCAACTGGGCTGTCGGGACCGAGCATTGGCCCCAACGTGTCGAGAAGTGTCTTTGATGGGACGATATTCTGCTGAGGAGTTTGAAAAACCGATTAATTCCCCATCTTCATCTGCAGGATGTCTTCGTTGACATTACGGCCTCTGGCCCGGAGAGCCTTTGCCCGTGCTTCTTGGGCCTCATGACGAAGGCGCTCTGTCTCTACTGTGTCCGCAGCGTCTCTCCGTTGCTGGGACTCAGTCCGTTGATCTTCGATCACGAAAATTCCATGGAAGCTTTGAAAGCCTCCCGCCTTACTTTCTGTGTCAGAAGAACAATAAGACCGACTAGGCTGACCTCTAGATCCAAGTGGTTTGTTGGAGCTGCCCGCCACTCGGGACTCATTTTTGACCGGACCTTTTCCACGTCTAGATCGGAGAAGAATCTCCTGGCTTACTGTCTGTGGACAGATGGCCACGATCTTCCTTGATCCAAGCGGTCACCCGGTCGAGAGAACAATGGAATCATTTCCAGATTGGATCTGGTCTGAATCCGAAAGGATAAGCCTGCCAAGATTATCAGCGATGAAGTCCAGGCTCCCGAAATGAAAAGCCTGGATGGGAGCGAAGGTGATGACGATTCCATTGATAGAGGACATCAAGCTTGCTAAGATTGATCTTAACGTAGCCCCCTACCTGGTGCGCCAACTGTCGACATTTGTTGTCGGCAATAATGAAAATGGGGCAAGGCGCTGGATCCAAACTCGATGGTAGTACAAGACACAAGAATTATGCAGGTTCGGGCTCTCGCGGGGGAGATAATACCCTAGTCCTGTGCTCTAGGTTTTATGTGTAGCTAACTTATTGCTGATGATCTTATGTGCTGATGTTCCCCTGCCCCCTTTATATAGCAGAGGAGGGTGGTTACAAAGGAGAGTCCTGACCGGTTACGGAGTGGAGATCATATCTCTATACATGTCCATTTGATAACGTCCTGGATTACAGATTGCATCCTACCTAGTCAAGGTTGGTTGCTATCTTCAGGGTTCCCTTATTGCGTATGATTGGAGCAACCCAGTTAATGTCCGTCTTATGCAATCAGCTTGGCCCATCCTTATCCAATTGGGCTTCGCAGGCCTGCCTTGCAAATCCCTGGGGTCTTTGTACTCCACACGTTGTCTTCTCTTTTCACTACCATTCATCATGAGCACCACCAGCGCCATCGACTCTAATTCCTCACCCATAGCCACCTTGGATGCCATGACATCCATCATCAATGTGGCCAGCATCAAAACCCACATTCCCATCACGCTCAACATCACCAGCTCCAATTAATCGCAATGGAGCACACTCTTTACGATGTTCGTTGGCAAGTACGGCTTGTTGGGTGTCATCAACAGGATTATCAACCCCAACTTTGATGACTCTCACCACCAGCAGGACTTCACCGTCCGTTTGTGGCTCTACGGATCCATCTGTGAGGAGAACTTCGAGATCATCATCAAACCCAACTAGACGGTACGCTAGACATGGGTCACCATCGAGGAGCTCTTCCACAGTAATAAAGAAAGCCGCACTGTCTTCCTCAAAGCTGAGTTTAGAAGCACTATCCAAGGGGATATGCCTGTCGCCGACTATTGTCGCAAGCTCAAGAAGATTTGATGCGTTGTGTGACGTCAACCAGCCGGTCTTCGATAAGGCACTCATCCTCAACACTCTCCATGGACTGAACCAGCGATTCTCCTCCACTGCCCAGCTTATCCCTCTGCTCGATCCCTTCCCTAGCTTCCTGCGCACCAGATCAATTCTGACCATGGTAGAGACGAAGGCTGCCAACGAAGCCTCTATGGCAGCAGGCACGACACTATTGTCCTCCATCGTCGATGCCCAATCAAACTCTTAGTCCGATGGAACCGATCGCTCTGATTAGTGCAGCAAAATCTCTGGGAGGGGGAAGCACCGGAAATCGTCTAATAGACAGCACGGTAGCGGCGGCGACGGCTTCAACAACTCCACTCAAGCGACCGCCCAGGGAGGAGGGCTATGGTTTTGCTTCACCCCTTGGGCTGGGCCACCTCCATCCTAGTCATCCAGACTGGGGACTCCCAGGCACAGCAACTCGGCTGGGATACTTGGTTCGCAACCTACGACGCCACAGCAGGCCTCCACCATTAGCCAATCTACACCGCCGACGTGGGACTCCTCTGGTCTCATCACTGCAATGAACACCATGGCAGTGCAGCCATATGGTGGTCCTGATGGTGACTAGGTGATGGACTTTGGAGCTTCCTCGCACATGTCCTCCAACGCTAGTATACTCACTAATCCTAAACCTTTCTGCTCACCACCCATTGTTACTATTGGTAATGGATCTCCTATGCCCATTTCTTATATTGGTCGTACTACTCTACCTACACCAAACCACACCTTTGCCTTAAACAATGTTCTTATTGTTCCTCATATAGTCAAACACCACCTTTCCATTACACAATTCACTCGTGATAACTCTTGTTCTATCGAATTTGACCCTTATGGTTTGTCTGTCAAGGATCTTCATAAAAAGATCGAGACTCTTCGTTGCAATAGTGGCAACGATATCTACACCATTCGACCAACCGAGAGCCCTACCCCATCCACCTTCCTCACATCTACCTCCTTGGAACTTTGGCACCGTCGCCTTGGCCACCTCGGACACGACAATTTATCTTTTATTCCTCAACTTGGAAAATGTAATAAAACCAACCTAACTTTTTGTCATGCTTGTCAACTGGGCAAACATGTTCGGTTGCCCTTTAGTCATTCAGTTTCTTCCTCCCGTAACCCTTTTGAATTGTTACACTATGATTTGTGGACATCACCTGTTCCAAGTTCTTCAGGTTTCCAATACAATTTAGTTCTTCTTGGCGATTATACTCATTTTCTTTGGACTTTTCCCCTTCAACGTAAAAGTGATGTTTTCAACATTTTGCACCACTTCATTCTGTATGCTTGTACCTAGTTCAACCAATCCATTCTGGCCATCCAAGCTGATAACGGAAGAGAATTCGTTAACTCCTACATTTTCGAATTGTTAGCTTCTCATGGAACCCTCCTCCGCCTCTCTTGTCCACATAGCTCGCCTCAAAATGGCAAAACCGAACAAGTTATCCGCAATATTAACAATGTCATTTGCACTCTTCTTATTCAAGCTAGCATACCACCCTTTTTCTGGGTTGAAACTCTTGCCATAGCCACATATCTTCTTAATCGTCGACCCACAACAACTCTCAATTCCTTTACTCCCTTCTAGTTCCTACACAAACAACCACCTACCTATGACCATTTGCATGTTTTTGGTTGTCTCTATTATCCCAACACCTCGGCCACCTCTGCCCACAAACTAGCACCTCGCTCCACTGCTTGTATCTTCTTAGGTTATCCTAGCTCTCACAAGGGATACTAATGATATAGCCCAGTCACTCGTAAGGTCATCATCTCTCAACACATTGTTTTCCATGAGGCCATTTTCCCCTTCGCGAGTATACTGCCCCATACATCCACTACTGTTCTTGATTTTTTGCAGTATTTTTCAACCACTCAACCACCATCGTACATGGATAACCGTCCTATGCATGCGCCTGTCTCTCGGCCGAGTGGTGTGGCTACTTGCATCATCCTGGATGAAATTGATGTATCAGCTGGGGCAACTTCTTCTGGTGCTTGGACCTCTTAGGCTGCCGATTCCTCAGAGCCGTGCTCGGGGCCACTCGCAGGGCCCAACATTGGCCCTCCTAGACGGCCTTCCTCCCCAGGCTCTCCGAATGCTCCCTCCTCGGCGTCACGCTAGCTGGGTTTGCCAGTTTCTCGGTATTTTCTTTGCTCCACCTCGGTCGGTATGCGACTGCTCTGCCCCACATCAAATGATCATGCGAGCCAGAGCTGGCATCATCAAGTCCATTGACAAGCTAAATCTATCCACCGTCACCTTTGATTTTCGCATGTACACAAGACCTATTGATCTACCATGAAGGATCCAAATTGGCTCCAGGCCATGACAGAAGAATATGAAACTCTCTTGAAGAATCACACATGGTCTTTGGTTCCTCGGCTAGTCGGCACCAACATCGTCACTGGTAAATGGGTATACAAACATAAGTTTCATGCTAGTGGCCATCTTGCTCGATACAAAGCAAGATGGGTGGTTTGTGGCTACTCTCAGCAACCTGGCATAGACTTTGATGAGACAATTAGTCCTGTTGTGAAGCAAGCTACCATTCGGATAGTCCTCAGTCTCACCGTCTCACGCTCTTGGCAGTTAATTAGTTGGATGTCAAAAATGCCTTTCTCCATGGTTCTCTTGATGAGACAGTTTTTTGTGAGTAGCCTTACGGGTTCATAGATCCCTCTCGGCCCTCACACGTGTGCCATTTGTAGCATTCTCTTTACGGTCTCAAGCAAGCACCACATGCATGGTACCAACGCTTTGTGCAGTATGTTAGCAAAATTAGGTTTATTGCCTCCCGATCAAATACCTCTCTTTTCATCCTACGGTGTGGTTCTGCTACTACATATCGACTTCTATATGTGGATGATATCATTCTCATTGCCTCTTCATGGATCTTCTACGGGCACTTACAACCTCTCTTAGTCGTGAATTTTCTATGACTGACCTTGGTGCTCTTCACTACTTTCTTGGGATATCTGTCACCTGCACCTCCAAAGGGATGTTTCTCTCTCAGCAGAAATATGCCCGTGAGCTCCTTCACCGCGCGCTGGGTGTCTGACTGTAAGCCCTTCACAACTCCAGTCGATACTCGTGCTAAGTTATCTGTAGATGAGGGTGCTCTAGTTGCTAACCCATCAGAATTTTGGAACCTCGCTGGTGCTTTGCAGTATCTTATCCTCACTCGTCCTGACATTATGTACGCTGTACAACAGATATGTCTCTACATGCATGCACCGCGGGAACCTCACCTTCAGTTCCTAAAGCGTGTCCTTCGGTATGTTCAAGGCACTCAGTCGCATGGTCTCTCTCTGCAATCTTCTTCATCAATGTCCCTAATAGCCTACTCTGATGCCGACTGGGGCGGTTGTCTAAATAGCCGCTGTTCCACTTCAAGCTTCTACATCTTCCTTGGCGACAACCTGATATCCTGGTCTTCCAAATGTCAGGCTACCATCTCTTACTCCAGTGTGGAAGCAGAATACCGGGCTGTTGCACATGCCGTTGCAAAATGTACTGTTGGTTGCATCAACTTCTCTAGGAAATTCACACACCACTCTCGTCAGCCATTGTCATTTATTGTGATAATGTCAGTGTTGTCTACTTGTCCTCCAACCCAGTACAGCACAAGTGGACCAAGCACATTGAAAGTGACATCCGTTTTGTTTGGTAAAAGGTCTCACTTGGACAAATTCGAGTTCTTCATGTGCCGTCCTCACATCAGTTCATTGATATCATGACCAAGGGTCTTTCTTCGCAACAGTTTACTGACTTTCGGTCCAGCCTTCATGTTAGTGCACCGCACCATTTGGATGAGGGGGGATGTTAGAAAACCAATCCTCGGCATCATTGTTTGCCTTGTATAGCACATGCCTTGTATAGCTTTTCTTTGTATAGATGATTGCCATGTATAGAACTTGTAACCTGCATGAGATCAATAGAAGAGCCTCCTCTGGGTGTGGTGTTATTCCCAAATTCATCTCTTCCTCTTAATCTTCAAAATAATACATCGAAGCAAGTATGAATTTGTCTTGGATAAGCACAATTCAGTTGAGTTCGGTCCCAAGAATATGCACATGATCGTCCTAAGGTGACTATGAAGTCGCGCATGAGTTGAAAATTAATCTTATGTTTGGGTTAAAGGCCAGCCGTTGCATTAAAATCTAAGTGTCGAAGTAAGATTATAAACTTATAAAAATATATTATAAAACACGCTTGGAGTCACATAGTGTCTTTCTGCATATATAGTCAATTTAACACTACCTAAGATACAAGTTTAACCACTAGTCTTTTCAGAATATAATTATACAAAATAAGAATATGGAAGTATTGGTTTTAAAAAATATGGAAGTATTGGTTATAGATGTATCTCTACTACTTCTAATTGCGAGTTGGTGGCGGTGGTCCGTTCTCCCCCTCCTTGGGCATACCCACGAAATTGTCATTGTCCCAATCTTCTATACATTAGCGAACAGAGAAAGTATTAATTGGGTTGGATATGCATGCATGCATGATCTGCAGCGTATTAGACTCTTATCTCAATCAGTCAATTTTATTTCCAAATACTGCATGGCCGATTCTTTTTCCATATACTACACACATACAGCTTCTGAGTTACCATGTGCCTTTGAATTGCCGTATGCATCTTTTCCATTAAATATTTACTTGCATGTGTAAATAAGATCATCTTTTCTTTTTATCTAATCACGTACGGACTTGATTCCGGCTGGCCAGCAACATGCGCACAGCCATGCATGACGCGACTAGATAATTTTGTTATCTCTATCCCTACTAATTCTAATTAGGAGTTGGTGGTGGTACTTTCGTTCTCCATCCTCACCCCAACACATGTGTGCACCTGCATGGCTGAGTGGGAAGCGAGCAGTGGCCACCCCGGTAGATTGGATTGGATCATCCCATCGCAGGAGGTAAATGAATATACTTGACTCATTTATTGCTTTCCTTTCTCCCATTAATCTGGCATTCAAATTGGTGGTGATTTCTCGCAGGGCTTTTCGGATTGGATCGATTGATTCCCTTCTGAAGGAAGCAGAGCTTCGATTCATGGAGTTGGGTCTCTTTTTGTCTCTTTTCCTTTTGTTGCCTTCCTTATTCGACGATTTCTTAATCTAGATTCCATAGATATCTCCTTGGTTGTTGAATTTATATAACCCCACTGCTTCTTACCTCTCCTGCTGATGTGTTGAGCGAAGGTAATAGGCGACCTTCCTAATCTCGTCGATGCGGCACAAGGGCAGGTCATCGGTGGTGAGCGGCGAGATAAGCCGGCGACACTGTTGGAGCTTGCCGTGGTTGATGAAATTAATAAGTTGAGGGAGGCGCTCGCGGGGGAAGGTGAGGAGGTGGTGGAGCTAATTAATAGGGTGGGGCTATGCATGGTATGGTCAGAGCAAGACGTACGAGCCACGCACATTGCTGATGGTGGCAGTTACATATAGATGATGCCTACCTCTTCAATACCTTTATGCCCATAGGGCAGTAGGTAATGTCTCTTTCGATCGATCGATCGATCTCTCTCAAATTATGGCGTTACAAATTTACAATTTCAATTGCTGTTATCTTATCATTTAAGTTTGTGGAATTAAAGATAATTTTAAGCTTGGGTTTGTAAACAGGTGCTTGGAATTTGTATGCTTTGATGAATTGATTTAAACATTTAACCATTGCACATTCAGAGTGAATATTATTATTCAAATAAGGTTAGTGCTCTTTGCAAATAATTTTTTGTCGCAAATTGAGTTTTCGCTGCATCGCACGGGCACATGGCTAGTTTTAGATTAAATTTCAATCTACAAAAACTTGGTTTTGTAGCATCAAAAGCTGATACATCTCTCTTTGTCTTCAACTATGGTGGAATTACAATATACATGTTGATTTATGTTTGTGACATAATTGTGGCAAGCTCTTGTGAACAATTTATAAAGTTTCTATTTCAAAGGCTCAAGTCAGAGTCTGCAATTAAAGACTTAAGAGATCTATATTACTTTTTAGTGGTTGAGGTGAATAAGATATAGTGGGGTTTAATTTTGATTCAGAAAAAGTATATCAATGATCTGTTGGTTCGAGTTGGGATGTCCAAGTGTAAACCTGTGAGTACACCCATGTCAATTTCTAAAAAACTATTAAGGGACATTGGAGAAGCTCTGAAGGATGAAGAAGTGTTCAAGTATAGGAGCACAATAGGAGTTCTACAATATTTAACACTTACTCATCCTGAGATCTGTTGGAAATAGATGCAATATTTTTATTCTAGATTTTATTTTGAGGCAAAGATAACAAATGACTAGATATGCATAAAACAGCAGGCAACACATTGTACTTCAGAATATTTCAAGTATTGTATTTTAGTGGAGTCGATTAAAAACATGAATGACTTACTATCAGGCTTACTGAAGAACAGAAGGCAGCGCAGCGTAGATGTGGTTGAGGAAGTAGTCGATGTCGCGGTCGTGGAAGTAGTCGATATAGCGGTCGTGGAAGTAGTCGACATCGTGGAAGAAGCAAAGCGGTCACACTGATGCGCTACCCAGAAACCTTATTGCCGCCCCGTGCAGGTGAACTCTGCGGCAATGGCTCGGAGATACCGCTCACCCTCCTTCACGGTGCACGCCGAGGAGGAAGGCCGGCGTGGTTCAACAGCTCAACTCAACAGTACAGCAATTCAGAGAGGTGGAACAATAGAGGAGAATTCAATGTCCTCATCCTGGACATCTCCAGAAGTTTATATAGACGCGCACTAGTAACTGACCACATTATGACAGTTACTAGTAACTGACAATTTGAATGTGGTAGTTACTAGTAACTGACTGCATAATGTCAATTAACTCACTAGTAACTGACTGCATAATGACACTGAATTAAAATAGATGTTTAAATCTCATTTAAACATATTGAATGGAAAGATAATTGCAAGGTTCAGCAAAACAAAAGGTGAAGTCAAAGTGCCAGGAGACACATTACGATGCGGCGCGGTCGCTCACGCGAAAATACGTGAACACGCGCGCGTGCATGTGTATGTTTAGCCACTGTCCACCCTATGCCATACTCATGCCAAGTGTCATTATTCAAAAGGTAGAAAGAACTCTATCTTTTAAGTTGTCTAATCTCCACTTGGCTAGGCAATATGGTACTAAACCATGCATGCTTTGGAATTAAAGGAAATGGGTCACCCAATGAGCCAATTTCTAACAAGATCTTGTTCTCAGTTAACAAAGCCAGTTAGTTCCTTCAGTGTCCAACCATGACTCACTGGCAAGGCTCAAAATCGTAGCAAAATTTTAGAAATGTTGCCCAAAATTTTCAACATTTTCTAATGTGGTTTGAACTACTTTTCTTTTGGTTGAATTTTACCGAGATTTCGGCAATTTTAGCCAAAATATCGGAAATCACAGTTCAATAATTCCATATTTGAATTTTGTTTTCTATTTTGTATGGATTTTGTTCGAAATTCTGAGATTTTGCTAAAATTTTGGATTTTGGCCACCTCTAAGATGCGAACCCAAAACAAAATTTCAAACCATGTTCATTAGGCAGGAGTTAAGCATATACTGAGATATCAGGAGTTTACGTCTAATAGCAAACTAACAATACATAAGTCATGTGCACAGAGTATTAATCAGATAGTCCTCATTCAAACAAATATGAGCCACCTACACTACCACAAAACAGCACATAGGTGACGCTTTATTTGTGGCGGTTATTTTGGAACCGTCACAAATACACTTATCAATGGCGGTTTTAAAGTTCAAAATAGCGGAAAGACTATTTGTGGCGTTTTTATTTGGACAGTGGCAGTTTTGGCTAAAACCGCAACTAATAATGTGAGTATCAGTAGCGGTTTTAGCCAAAAACCGCCACTGATAATGTAAGTATTAGTGGCGGTTTTTCGCTAAAACCGCCACTGATAATATTATTTGTGGCGGTTTTAATTTGAAACCGCCACAAATAATAAAAATTTTAAATATTGCTAATTACCTCTCATGCCTTCTAATTTGAAAGAATTAAAATTAAATAATATTACATTTGAAATAATTGGAACTAATATTCCATTTGCAATAATTGAAAAGAATGACCAAAACAGATTCAAAACTTCGGGGGCCATTTTGAGGCCCTAAACGATATTTTTTTGGAATTCTGTCACCGCGCACGCGCTCACACGAACCATCAGAATCTGACCATCGGGTGCTACTTTTCATTATCTTTCTAACGAGCCAAAGAACACCCTGATCAGAGTTACGAGTCAAAAGTTATGGCAATTTTAACAAAAGTGCTTGGATTTTATATTTAGAAATTAGAATCGGTGCCCAAAAGAATATAACTGGAGAGCTCATCGTGTGATGATTTCGAAAAGCACAAAAACACTAAAATCGAAGGTACGAGTCAAAAGTTATGGTGCTTTTACAAGTTTCATAAATAGTAATGGCACATATATTGTAAGCATAATTAATAGTCAAAAGTATGGAAAATAAATTTGAAAGTTTTAAATTTTGCTAACTACCTCTATAGTTTGCTAATTTGAAATAATTGAAAATCAATGTTTGGGTGCTTCACGGGGTTAGGGAGAGGAGGAACGCATTATATGTCAGATATGATTATAACACCACTAAAGTACTGAATCTTATAAGAACTCTGAAGTTAAGCGTGCTTAGACGAGGACGAGAGTAGTAATAGGATGGGTGATCTCCTAGGAAGTCCCCTCTAATTTAGTATTTTTAAACTGCCAGCTAGCCAAAAAAACGCTAATGATAAAATTATCAGTAACAGTTTTTTACAAGAACCACCACTGATATATTATCAGTGGCACTATAGCTGTGGCGGTTCAAAAACTGTCACTAATGGCAGTTACGAACCGCCACTAATGTGTATTTTTCTGATAGTGCTAATTCATGGGCGTCCGTGTGATGCACAGCTCATGGACAACCCAACCATCCCACCTTCGGAAAAAAAACAACTTGATAAAATAATAAAGTTCAGACCTCAATCAAGAAATAACCAAACATTATGAAAACTACCGATTCAAAAAAATATTGCACATGATATTCCGCTGGTTCTACCGATTTCTGATATATTTTTTTTCACCACACTACAGGTTTCCAGAATGCCCGGTTCTGCGAAAGGTGTGCTGGTTCCACGACATTGAAGAGATCCCGACCCGAGACTTGTTTGCAGATACAACCTACAAGGTATATCTCGTGTACAGGTTTACGGATCACGCCTCCGGCTTGGATACAAAGCAGGAGTACGTCGTCGATCAAGCTCCCAGGCGGTAGAGATCTCTCACTCTCAGCCAGCAGCGTCAGCCTCCACCCTCATGGAGAAGATGATGTGACTTTCAGCCACTTCAAACAGCGTCTCTGCAGGTTAACAGGTGGTTCCATGCTCGCCAACATGCGGCGCGCTTAACAGGTTGACACCGAGTTAGTTTTGTTTCCGTTTATTTTTGTAGCTGTGAGTGGTTCGTTGGCACACGAGATCCTCTGCAGTCACAGTAGCATCCATGAAGTTTTTTTGGGGGGATAGTGTGTGTAATCATGGCAGCACCTAATAAAGTGGGGGATAATAGTGCGCTACTTAAGTGGAGGTTGAGGCTGGTAGACCAGATTTGGGTGGGTCGTACATATTTTTTTCTTAACAAAAAGATATCTAGTTGTAAGGGATCTTTTCGATCAAAATGAATTAGCTTTACAGGCATGGATGTCATGTTTCACACTCTCTCTTAAATCCCTATTCCCTAGTGGCACTGCTTATGTTCGTTGGGGTCAAGTGAACTTATGTTATTTCACATGATGCTTCGTTGCAGCTGCATGCTTTACCTGCACCCAGGACTCCCACATCTCTCCACAAAAGCAACCACTCATCTATTCTGATTTTTTTTTTAAATAAACCATTCTTTTATTGTTTTACAAGAATAACAGTACCTTATTTTCTTTACAAAAATATACCTTTGTCGCTTGTCGGCCACGTGTCAAAGGCTAGTCACACCGTTGAGATGCGATTTGGGTCTCAGTCGCACAACCATCACACGACTGACTTTGGTATACGGACCATCTCACAATCAATGGACAACATGATGCCATGGATCTTAGTCACATCTTTGGAATGTGATTTGGGGAAGCGGGGAAGCGACTGACGATGCGTATACAGAACTCGCGTGACTACCGTGCGAGAAGAGATGGGAGATAAGGAGTAGGAGGAGCCTCCACAGCTCGTGTTCATCCGTGTATCGTGTTTTACGGTTAGTTTTCGTTGCTCACCTAAGTAGTTGGGTATTTTTTAAAAAATATGCTAGGTTAGTAAAAATGAAAATAGATTAGTGGTCAAATAAGGTTGGTAGTTGTACTCTGCCATGTTATAGTGCTATTGTCACATGTATTTAATTAGAATCTTTTTTTCAATATTGTGGTGTAAAAATGGTAGATTAGCCATGTGATAGTTGAATACTTAGTTTGTCTAGGTTCAGATCCCAGATTTAGATTGTATGTTTGTTGCATTGAAAATTAAATTGAAATTTACAGTTGTGTTGTACAAGATGTAACCGAAATACATTTCGATAATGTTGGTATGTGGATTAGTTTAATTTTGTTTTCTTTAGGATGTACATATCGTCTTGATTAGCATGTGTTTTGAATTTTTTTAGTCATATGATAGTTAAGTTAGGTCGGCAATCTTTCAGAGTTTTTTATACGTAGGGTGACGATTGGGACAGGCTATGCAAGGTTGATTTGAACAGTTTTTTCGCAAGCCACAATTTACCATCTAAATCTGGAAAATCTTGATATTGGGGGATATGTGGTTGTGGCTGACTTACATGTTCTCACTAGATCCAACATTGCATGAAGTTACCATAAAATAGTTGTGGAGCCATTCAACAGAAGAAGTCATCTTTGGAAGTTAAGGACCATAGAATGAACAAAGTCATGGAGGATATACTTGGAAGTATTGGAGATAACTCAATATCTCAATTTACCATATCTTTTGGTTATATCCAAATAAGTTGTTAGTCTAAATCTTCTACAATTATAATTTTTTTGGCAATATAAGTCAACCTCCTATACTTGTAATCCTGAGAACTAATAGTGGATTGTTTCTTGTGGTACTTTCCCGCAAGGGTTTTTCCACGTTAAATCTTGTCTCTTGTTATTTGTACCGTGCTAATCCTAACAAGTGGTTTCAGAGCCCTAATGAGTGCTAATCCTATTGTTTGTTGCAAGGGTTTTTATGTCTATTATTTTATGCTCATTATTGGTGGGGTATTTTATGCACATTTTGTGCTTATTATTGGTGGATATTCATGTACAGTTCAGGCCGTTATGTCTATTATTTTGTGCTCATAATATTGACAGATTTCATTCATTGTAATTAATGCTTTTATGGATATTCTTAACTGATTTTTTTGCAATTTAGGTAGAATTTATCACTGAAAATTTATTCGATGTTTTGTCATTGATTTATCATTAATAGATTTTTGGCAATTTATTTGATGTTTCATCGTCTGTTTCTTTGATGTTCCATAGTCTACTTTGGAGAAAAGAAAAAAAATATCTGTTGAGGAGACAATTGATTTTGGTGTTTCATCACTGTTAATTAGAATTTAGAGTTTCATCACCATTATTTTGGTGTTTTATTCACCATTTGGATATGTTGACCATTATAGAGGTTTTGGCAACGTTTATTTGAAATTTGATGACACCCTGATAGTTGCATTATACTCTTCAAAGTTTTTTATTGAAGATTTTGCTCCAATATCAGTTTGACTTGAAGATTCAAAGTGCAGGAGAGAGTTTGTTTCTGCGTGAATACTACAATGTTGTTTTGTTGTCTTTACTCGATATGAGGGGTCACTACTGCACACAGGCACATCACAGATAGTTTTGCGAACCGTCTGTAACCAACTGTCAGTAATGAGTAGGGTGATCATAGATGGTTTGCGAACCGTCTGTGAAAATAGTCATAACAGATGGTTATAAATAAGAACTGTCAGTGATATTACCCCTTCACAGACGGTTCCAATTTAGAACTGTCTGTGATGTAGGGATCATCACAGACAGTTCTAAATTAGAAAGGTTCTTATTTAGAACCATCTATGATGTTAAATTTCCATTCTTTTGTAATTTTTGATTTACTTGTTAGAATCAAGAAATGCTAGCCATGCCCTTTGAAACAAAAGAGATTATAGAGCATCACCAGCGTATAATATGAGTCTATGACATATATTTCAGAAATGAACTCAGATCACACATTACAACATACAAGGCATCCATTTCAGAAATCAACTCAGATCTCACATTACAACATACATCACATTCATTTTAGAAATGAACTCACATATATAAAAACCAATTGAATTCAAAACTACAACTCACAAATTCATAGCACAAGGTTTACACAAATTAATTCAAATGGTAACTAACAAGTTCACAACTCAACTCATTAGGTGATGCTTGAGTGGCATTCGCCTTTTGGATTTACAACCTCATGTATCAAGAAGGCAGAAAGTTGTCCTTGAATACCTAGCAGGTCATCCTATTCCAACACAGATTTAGCGCATTTCCAAACCTGTCGATGGGAAAAGTAAAGTCTTGTGTGTATATAAATTGATAAGTGAAAATAATTGTTGCAAGATTGACAAACCTCCATGACATTGGTCTTCTATGCACCAATGAGGAGATGCATGTTGTGGAAAATGTAGAATCCAGACAGATTAGTGCCCTTTGGTTGCTGGTGGTACTACCAAAATATAATAGTTAATTAGTTTCGGAGGTATTATTATGGAGTGTGAAGGATTATTGCATTTTAGCGGATACCAGAAACTTATGAATATGCTTTAGCTTCAATGGGTCCTTCCTGTGTGGCCCTCCACGAGCTTTGTAGATAGCGAATGACACGTCAAGTAAATTTTTGATAGGTGCCAAGTCGTGGGTGCCGCCCTTTTTAGAATCAAGGTAAATTACCAGGTCTTGTCTTGGTATAATTACAAGTAGAATCCAATGAAACCTACACATGTATGTCACCATGGTCATTCAACCTAACTTCGAGCTACATTATATAGTACAAATCAACAAGTATAGCAACTGGATGAAGCACTTACCTCAAATTGTAGGGTAAAAGTATGAATTTTTTATCACATTGAGCTAGCTATACTTTTTCCACGTACTTATGGACAATTTGTAAATTTTTGTTCATGATTTGCTTGGCCACCATGTGTGGATCGAGGAAACAGACCAGTTCTTCCCTTACTTTTGCTGCCATGATCATGTGTCTCATAGAACTCTTTTGGTAGAACGGCTGTCCCAGCTTGAATTGGTGTGCCAACAGGGCCGAACTGCAGTAACGACACGTGCCTAACGGGACATAGTAGGCGTTTTGGTGGGCTCCTTTAGTGCAACATGTGGCTCCAGTAGTGCTGGTAGCTCCGGTGCATTACGTGGCTCCGGTAGTGCTTGTAGCTTCAGTGTTGTAGGATGGTAGTTGAAGGAGATGTCCTTCTTAGGCCATTGGACGAATGTGCCAATAGCATTCCCTAGTGTGACAATCTCATCGTTTGAAGGCATCTCTAATGTGATGGCTTTATAAATTTTATGTACACTGTCGACCTAAACCTTTGCGTAGCCTGGATTTACCATGCAACTGTGCACCACCGACCCTAGACCAAATGGATATGTGTACCTCCAAGCAACCTGCAGGGGAATGGAGCCATTGGCAAGCCTCACATAGAGATTGCACGGCATGGCCACCTACATAAGGGCACATAGTTAGCTAACACATCAAACATGTTTATGTAAGGAGTATTGTAGATATGTATATTACTTGGACGTCATCAGAGAAAACTGGCCTCATCCATGTCCATCTCTGGGGTCGACTTCCAGCTACTCCGATGGTTAGTTGGGCTGAACTGCACCTGTGCTTCTAAGGCTTGCACATTCCATGCCTACCTCTCCGTAGCAACCCTTTTCTCTGTCAGACCCAGAAAAACACTTCCAAAATCCTCTGTTTATCCTATACTAGTCCAGGAAAAGCTAGTACACACAGCAGAAATGTTATCACAACATATCCAACGCATTTTATTAAAAAATATCAGAGTTTGCATAAAAGGTGGCGCGCGGGCCAAATATTAATGTAGCAGAATAAAAGAAATAGTAGAAGCGCCCAATAAATTTGCCATAGGCAATCGACTGGGAAGTGGCCCAGTCCATCTGATCCTCACCATCGTAGAATTCTTCCTCTGAAGAGAATAAGGAAGGATGAGCACAACAATACTCAGCAAGTCACACAGTAAATGTAGTAGTAATTGTCAAGGTTCCAAAGGAAAGGTTATATGGCTGAGTTTTAGCATAAAGCAGCAAGTCATTTCAATGTCATTTTCAAAGGCATAATTTTTAGTAAGAATTTCTTTTAATGAAATTTCAACGTAGGAATCCCTCCTGGAGTTAAACCAGCTTTTCTCATTTGATGGAATCACTCCATCCAAAAAAATCTTTAAAGGCATTTCCAAAAATATTAAAGTCTAGTCCATGAAAGGCTTGCTCAGCATGCCCATAAGCGCGGGTGCGGCTAATCGATTAGTATTACACTCTGCAGAGGTTGTACAACTTTACCCACAAGACATGATTATCTCCTTTTGCCCAAATACACACTTCCGTTGGTGTGTCGGCAGAGAAAATCACGACAAGGCCCCTATAAAGCTCCATCCATGTAGTGATGCCCGCTAAGGTTCCACCGCTGGTAGGGTTAAAACCGCCCAGTCCAGAAGCCCCCTCTTGCGCCAAGTGGCAGCCTTACACCCACTGTCACTTTCAAGCTAATGGCATGACTGTCCATAGTATGTCGCAATACGGATAGCCAGGTCCGTCCCATTCCAAACTTGTGGTAGTACGGTAAGACTTTACATTCAGCGTAACACATACCGGTCCTTAATTGACTAGGTGAGCTTTCACAACCCTTGTGCCTCACGCACCCACCAGTCACCATTCTCGCCCGGTCCAAACCATATGTTTAATTTTTCATTTCATGCCATAGAATCACATACAATGATGAAACCATAAGACAAAATTTTATTTAGCTTAAATTCCCCAAAAGTCCTAGTCTTAGTTCTAAGCATGTCTAAGCATATTTCTAATCATTTTAATATTTTATATATTTCTTAGGAATAGGGCATTCAATTTTCAAGGTGGTCTTAATCAATTTGGAGATTAACTACTTTAATTAAAACTAGGACTGAAATTATAGTATTTAAAATTATGTATGCAATAATTTAAATTCAAAATATAATTTTAAAATCTGGGATCAACATGTTCAAAGATGTGTAACTTGCCTTGGTCGAAGGGTTGAAGCTTGAGATCGTCGACAGCGAACCGTTTCGACTCTCCAAAATCTATACGCGAAAAACAGCTAATTTCAAATAAAATTCAAATAAATTCAATAAAATAACAAACTAGTGTAAATAAATAACTTGAGATTTTAGATGAATTTAGAAAGAAAAACAGAGCGAATCAGAGTTTGCACGGGCGAAAACGGGCATCGGGAAGATTTAAAAGCGCGCGAGATAATAAAGAAATGATTTTGAATATTTAAAATTTTCTTTCCAAATAAAATTTTCATATTTTTGGAGTCAAAATTCAGTATTTCAAAATTTGAATTTTTCTAAATTTTTCCCTCTATTTTTTTCTCTTTCTTTTTTTCTCTTTTTTTTTCTTTTTCCTTCCCTTTCTGGTGCTTGCATGGCTCTCTGGACATTCCAATTGGAGGGGTGGAGGAGGCGACGGTGGTGGCCGGGAAGGGGTGGCGAGGTGGCACTGCTTGGGCTGTGGCCGGAGGGGAGGCGGTGGCCGGAGGCGACGAGACGACCAGAAAAGCGCGGCGCGATGACGATTCTTACCTCGCGAAAAATGATGAAATGGGGACGCAATGGCTCGGGAGAAGTTGCAAAATGGGTTTCTCCTGTCGAGAGGCACCCGATGCTCTTTTTTTAGGGTGGGAGGATGTCCGAGGAGGGAGCAATTGCGGAGAGAACGACAGTGGCTAAAAAGGAAGTTCTTTGCGAAATTTTGTGCAAAATGAGGGGGATTTGATGGGGAAAATTGCTTTGGAAGGTTGAGGAGATGACGGGGATTGAGTTGCCCAAGTTTTTGGAAAGAAATGCTATGGAAATCACGAGTATTTGAAGCTCCAAGACTCATTTCCATGGAGGAGAGACAGAGAAACGTGCTCTAGAAATTTGGCTGGAGGTAGGAGATGGTCCTGACAGTGGGGTTCGGTCCCCTTGCCGCTTTTTTTTGAATTTATTTTGTGCTGGGAGAAAAAGCACGACGATA
The DNA here is from genome assembly GCA_036346375.1 of Guadua angustifolia. Taxonomy (NCBI): domain Eukaryota; kingdom Viridiplantae; phylum Streptophyta; class Magnoliopsida; order Poales; family Poaceae; genus Guadua; species Guadua angustifolia. Next base: position 42,519,937 of record CM070520.1, on the reverse strand, counting down.
AAAATAGTAAAATGTTATAAAAATCCTAGAAAATTCTATAAAATACTTTAGAATATTTAGAACTCAATAAAATTATTTTAGGAATTTTTCAACTTTTAAATTTTTAGCAAAAATTCTTTTTGTTAAAACTGAAATTACAACAAAAAGACTTTATAAAATCAACGAGGTTCCAAATAAAATCCAGATTAAATAAATTAAATAAAGAGGCAAATTTTTGGATGTCACATGTTCCATCCTTTCCTCAAGGCTTTTTAGCTAATTATCGAACTGTGCTCTCAACCTTTCCTCAACCCTTTCCTCAATCAGGGCTACTAGCCATTCCTTGCGCTCAGCTTTGCTTCTCTTTTGACTTCCGTACTTGTCCGAGTCATGTGGGAATCCTATTTTCTAGGGAACAAAAACACCTAGGTCTCGGGTGTGACCCGGGTGCTTCTTGTTTCCCAACGCCATGGAGCCCTGGGAAGATTCCATACTCAACGCTATCTACATCCAAGATCCCAACAAGTTATTTCATGTATCAAGGTATGTATGGTCTTCCTACAAACTATGTAGTTCAATATCTTATCAGGCGTTGGGACACTTCCTCGTTTGCGGGGTTGGCAAAGGAACGTGACCTCGCTTTTTCCTAGTTTCGGGCGCGCGGGTCCAAGATTGAGGCAAATGGCAGCGCGGCCTCCACCTCGTCGTCCTCCCTTATCCATTGTATGATCTTACCCACAAACCCAGTGGAGCCGATTCTATGTGGGTGGGTGTTTTTTATTAGATGGTCTTGTGTGTTGCACTTTGATATATGAATTTTTCCATCGTCTTCACCTCAACATATCGTTACCATACAATTTTAGTGATGGTATATCAGCTCTGGGGCCTTTTACTAAGCCCCCTTGGACCACGACCCCATTTTCATACGTTCAGCTCATCGGATCCATTTGCAACAAGGAATGAGGGGATGCCATCTTGTACTGAAGTATGTTGTGTTAATCTTCCAAGATCAGGCAAGTTGGTAAATCAACAATTCATAGATGGTCATAGAAGAGGAAAGAAAGTAAATTTAAGAGTTGGTTAGTAAGTTTAAGAATTGTTTAGTAAATTTAAGAAAGAAAATTTAAGAGTTTTTTAGTAAATTTAAGAAAGAAAATTTAAGAGTTGTTTAGTTAATTTAAGACGTAAGTTAAGAGAAGCAAAGTTAAACACCCAACATAGAAGAGGTAAGTTGGTAAATCAACAATTTATAGAGGGGAATAAAAGAGGAAAGAAAGTAAATTTAAGAGTTGTTTAGTAAATTTAAGAAAGTAAATTTAAGAGGTATGATAAGAGAAACAAAGTTAAACACCCAACGTAGAAAAGGTAAGTTGGTAAATTAACAATTCATAGAGGATCATAGAAGAGGAAAGAAAGTAGATTTAAGAGTTGTTTAGTAAATTTAAGATAGTAAATTTAAGAGTTGTTTAGTAAATTTAAGAAGTAAGTTAAGAGAAGCAAAGTTAAACACCCAACATGTTGTGGTTGCTAAGCTTGGAACTGTTGAACCTTGTATTGGACTTTACATTTAATTTGCTTTCCAGTAAGCACATTTTCACTGAAATATTTGAACTCTTGTACTTGTTGTTAGCCTTTTAAAGGTTCGAGCTAACCATCTAATACTTCAAATTGAAATAGAACAAACACAAAAATTAATTTCTTGATTGTTTCACAAATTGCGAGAATAAGAGAAAAAATATAATACTAATCCCAAATTAATGTATAACTGATTGATAGTGCTCTCAGGCACTTGGTATAGGAATGCTAGAGACTAGCTTTTACATCATCTACACCTGGGTCAAGTTTATCTCATTTGAACTAAACAGTTAACTATGTAAAAAAGGCCTTGAACCCTTACCTTCCTTGTAACACCCCGGAGCTCATACGCGCCACGGATGCTACCAACCCTCTAAACTATTAAGACCAGCTTAGAAACTAAGCCACCGAAATTTACAAAATTTCGGCATGACCTCTCTAGAACAGAGGACATCCACTCAACAGACAAAAGAATAGCAGCAGATAAGATATCATTCTAGCAGATCCTTAGTTAAGCAATCACATACCCAAAGGAAATTAATAACTTCACCACGACAACAACACATTTCAACCGAATTAATTACATCCGAATTAATGAATTGATTAAATGAATTGTTGGAGACCGCAAATGCTGCACGTGATACTACTCCCAACAGATGAATCACTTCAAGGTACCTAAAACAGAAGCAAACAAGCGTGAGTCCAAGACTCAGCAAAGTGCAACAAGTAGGAAAAGTAAGGCATTAGACTAAATTGCAACTATTAGAAGACACCAAGTAACAGTTCCTTTAATTGACATCCGTAAATAAAGGAAACAGTTGAATTTATAAAGATCCAAAACGTAAGAGCACGATTACTTCATCATTTACATAGACATTACTTAACTGAAACATCCAACAACAGAAGCAGTATCAGCTCCACTTACCTCAACCAACTCAAAAATGTAACACAATCTTACCCATGCCTCGGAATAAACCAATTCTGGATGAGCCCACGACTCAAACCTCAACCTGTTCTCTTCCATTCTCATCAATCAACATTTATCAATTTCAATACACAATGCAATGAAATGCTTTTATGCTTCCATTCACATAATATCTCATACATATAGGCAATGCTATATAATGCAACACCACCATGCATTTCATTCACATAATATCTCATACATATATGAAATGCTATATAATGCAACACAACCACGCTTTCATTCACATAACATCTCGTGCATAAATGCAATGCTATATATTGCAACACAACCATGCTTTCATTCACATAACATATCGTGCATAAATGCAATGCTATATATATTGCAACACAACCGTGCTTTCATTCACATAACATCTCATTGTACATGATGCATTATGCATGTCTCATCTCATCTTTAGCACATACCCGTCGGTGTGCACCCTCTCATTCCCCTTCCACCCCATGGTGGAGGGTGCCTACTCTTACTGACTCGCTCCCATACAACCATGTATACGGGACTACGAGGTAGGACTTTCGTGCTCACTACATGTGAGCACAAAGGCCCGCATCAGAATGGGTCACCTCTTCCATCATGAATGCACAAATGCAATTAGACAAACAAATTTGCAAAATACATTCATGTCTCACATTTGTATCCATATTATCAATACTCATATCCACATCCCCAACATTCTTACTCATCTTCTCAACTCTCATATTCTTATTCTCGACACTCATATAGACATGGTCACAATTATCATTTATACTCCCATTAAAGTCTTAATCCATTTTCATGATCGGCAAATCATCCATTCTTATTAATCCAACCTCATTACTTCATTATTCACATTATCCTTTCATACTAGTGATAGTAGTATGATATCTCAAAGATAGCTCCTCATAATCGCAAGGTGTTATAACCTTCAACTTTCAACACAAATCCTTTCAATCAACGATGCACTTGCCTCCGGGTACTTAACCTTTTCATCAAAAGACAATTACCCTACTAGACGTGCTTATAAACACAAATGCAACCATAGCATAAGCGTATAAATAACACAAGCAATCAACTAAACACCCTATAAGAGGTATACGGGTTACACTTGCATATAAACTTGTTTTAGATAATGGCATAACCATTTAACCATTCTCATTCATCATATCACCTGCAAAATCAAGCATGACAATAATAAAGTAACACATGGACAACGGTAACATTGCAAGAAATACATAATAGCCATCTAAGCCACATTCACTACAACGCACTTGCCTTCAACTTCTCGAGACGGTGTGGCGAGACGAGGTTGCCACACCTGGGGGTCACACCACCTGCACATGGATATATAACCCACTCAAAAACACGCCCATGATTCAACACAAGACTCATAACGAAGTTGGCTTCGCAACCCACTCCTAAAACCCGAAAACAGAAATCTGCCAACCCGGGACAGCACTTGGTAAAATGGGCATAACTTTCAAACGGCTGAACGAAACTTAGCGATTTCGGACTTCATTGAAAGGTAATTCGATTATCTACAACTTTTTCTATAGCTGACCTACCGGGAAGAGCACCCATTTTTCCCAGATTTGCGACGAACAGCAACCGAACATAATTTAACTTGTTCTGGACAGCAATCGGTAAAATAGTCATAACTTTTAAATGGCTGAACGAAACTTGATGATTTCGGTCTCTATTGAAAGATAGTTAAATTATCTACAACTTTCGTTATAGCCAAACCCCCAGGAAACGCTTGTAGAATTTTCGAACAGCAGCTCTAACAGGGGAAAAAATCTGCTCGAAACAGAAATTGCAAATCACTCTAGACTCTAAATCCGTCAACTACATACATTGCAAAACAAGAACCCTAGCTAGGCATTTCATCAAACACCATGCATGCAAGCAATCTCACCCCTAAAATTTCTAGGGTTTTTTACCTCCAATCATTCTCATGGAGGAAGAAGGGAGATGGGGGAGATGCTGCCTTGACCCGGGGGAAGGAGGAGCTCGCCGGAGGGGAGGACGCCGGGGCTGGCCGGAGCAAGGCCGGAGGACGCCGACCTTGGGGAACAGCAGGGGCGCCGGACAATGGAGGCGAGGCTCGCCGGCCAGGGGGAGGCTTGCCGGCGGCTGGCCGAAGGGGCACCGGAGCTGGGAGGTGGCGCGCCGACTGGGATGGAGAGGAGGCAGGGAGGGCCGGTTGGATGAGGCTGCAACACGGGGGAAAATGAGGAGGGGCGGCTGGGAGGATGAGTCTGCAGGGGGCAAAATGAAAATGGGAGGGGAGTTAGGGCTAGGGTTTCATTCTCTCCAAAAGACCCAAAAGAGCACCCCTTCAAGCCCAGAATTTCTCCCTCTAGCCCAAAACCCTCAACCGGGTCCTCCTAAAGCCCAAGAGATGCACTGCAATATCATATAAATATTATTCCCCTAAAGCTCACTTGGAATATTACATGCCGACTAAAATTTTACCGCAAAAACTTAACGGCCTGAAGAAAAATTCCTTTACCGATAAGCCTTCGGCAAAAGCCAGGACTTTTGACAAGATTCTTAAAATCGAAAGACGACAAAAACAATTTGCGGTATTACACTCTTCCCCCCTTTTACAGAATTCGACCTCGAATTCTGAACACCTTACTACTCACCCACAAGAGCAACAGAAACCGAATTGCCAAAAAGAACAAGCCGGGTACTTCTCACGCAAGAGAAAACTCCACAACTCAAACCATAGCTCTCGCCTAATAAAAGGAGCAAGCAACTGAACTCGTATGGTACAAAACTCGGAAGCCAGGCCTTCCTCAAAGACCAAAACTAATCTCAATCGACCTTGCGCTCTCGATCCCAAAAAGGTTTTCCTAAACCAGGAATCTCACAAACATTTTCTCAACCGGAGACATTCACATCTCTCATGCTTAAACTCCAATAGATCCAGGCAAACAGCCAAATTCTCAATTCATACCATTCTAATAACTGTCGGACAACTCAGACAACTTTTCCTTAACGCTTCAATACACGACCTCCAGTCAACCAATGCTTCTTCCCGGAAGATCATAATACTAACTCCCAAACTCAATTCTCATTTCTCTATTCAATTTCACTCACCCAACTTAAATCTCCTCTCTAAAACTCCATACCGCAGATCAACCAACTCGTGATGACAGGAATAACACGAGTCACACCACTCTATTAAGCATCCAACCAATTATCCTCAAAACGCCCAAGCTAACCGATTAAATAGCTGGGTTCTAAACTTGGATCCCCTACGAACCAAGAAAAACACTGATTCCCATCTCTCCTCATTGATTCACCTTTCTAACCAAAGAACCACACACAAAATTCTTTATTCCAACAAGCTCCTAACCAATTCCGAACATACCACTATTTCCAACCATTAACACCGGAATCCTCTAGGAAACAAAACACAAATCTTATCTTGCCACGACTGCCCTCGAAGCACAAGATCAAAGACATTCCTTACTATCGAAACGATTAGCCCAATAGGGTACAAATCCTGTTCTCTCACAATATAAAATCATACTTGATCTTCTTTCATGCATGTCTTGCGCAGGAGACAACCACTCGAGAGAAAGATTCATAACTGATCCCGCCATTTCAGATTGACCAAACATTGAATCCAACCCCAGAACCCGAGGGTTCCGATAACTTAAGAAAACAATACATTTAGCGATTGATTCCAATAGCTCCCATTCAAGATCCTCCAACATTTTCCATTACATCTATTTATTTCCTTTAAATGGCAAGTCCAAAGACTATCATCACACCATTCCAAAAGTATGCATTCTTTCTTGCTCATAATTCTTCATCCACTAACTCCACCACTTGGCGAAACATAACTCATATGGCAATTTCAATTGCACACCAAACAAAATGCCTTAAAAAAAGGCAACCTTCCAAATTATTACACCGACAACCCCATTTCCATACGTAATTAAACCTAAGTTCATCTTACATCCCATTATCTCTAAAATTCTTGCACCTTTAACAATAAAGGTTTTCGATGTTCACACTTAGCGCCTTTGGGAAGCCCCAACAAGACATAGCAAGAACTTTAGAACCACTCTTCCTCGAATCACTTTCTCCAATAGTTATCCTTTCGACTAATTACATCCGCATTCAAGAATGTTATCACCAATATTAAACAAATTCTCCCCCATCAACTCATCAAAGGAAAACAGATTGAAACTTTTATCCCAATTAACCTACCATCCAAAATTTCTATCCGTCAACCATATGACGAACACAAAGATCAACTATCTAAGTTTCCAATAATTTAGACAAACGAATCCCATCAACTTGATTAACAAGTTCCTCAACCAAACTTGTTATTACCTCTTTAACACCATCATTTATAACCTTACGCAAACACCATTTCTAAATTTCCAATTAGGGTCGATCACCTTATCCCAATCAACATAAACATTCTACTAACCCTCTAAAGGAAGATATTCAATCACCCACAATTTACACTAACTGCCGAATTTTCCTTTCCAGAAAAGCCAACGAAAACTTCCAAAGAAGCTCGACTCTCAAAAGACTTAGAAAATGACAGGGCTCAAGCCATGCCATTCAACAAAACTCCAAACCAATTAACAAACTCCAAAATTCCACGAAGGAAAGGAGTTACACAAATCAATTCACGGAAAGGAAAAGCGAATCGATCGAATAACACATTTCCCTTTAAGGCCCCAAATTCAAAACTTCAACTTGGAGAACGACAACACGGACATTCCATGCCTTCCCCTGCCATCAACCAACGAGGCACAACACCAAAACCCCTTTTCTTTGACTTACCCAAAAAGACCAAATGAGTCAAAGTCCGGAAACTTACTGCACAAAACAACCAAGAGAGGTGCAAAGCAATACTCTTCGATTTATGATAGAAACATAAGAACTCTCCTTCGGTGCTAGCTCTAAACTGCCGCACCAACAACCACAGCCACACGACAAGGCCGAACCCTTCGGCACAAGAGTCCCACCGGACCCCACAAAACAAAACACCACTTCAAAATCATAGCCATCAATAATACCATAGTCTCATCAAGACTAACATAAAACATAGCATCAATAAAATTTAAGCATTGCAGCACAATGCAATGATAACCCATCCCTTTCCTATAGTGCATCAGTGTGTGTGTCAAATTTTAAATTATTTAACCATTCTACGTCAAGTTTTACGGTTATTGCCCTAGGGCCACATTTTAAAGGCTCAACCTAAACCATGTTTCTACCTTCACACAACAAAATTTTTAATTCATTCTAGAATTACTCACTACATTCATACACCACGGACCTGAAGCCCGCTCTGATACCAACTGTAACACCCCGGAGCTCATACGCGCCACGGATGCTACCAACCCTCTAAACTATTAAGACCAGCTTAGAAACTAAGCCACCGAAATTTACAAAATTTCGGCATGACCTCTCTAGAACAGAGGACATCCACTCAGCAGACAAAAGAATAGCAGCAGATAAGATATCATTCTAGCAGATCCTTAGTTAAGCAATCACATACCCAAAGGAAATTAATAACTTCACCACGACAACAACACATTTCAACCGAATTAATTACATCCAGAATTAATGAATTGATTAAATGAATTGTTGGAGACCGCAGTCGTGTACGTGATACTACTCCCAACCAAACGAATCAGCTTCAAGGTACCTAAAACAGGAAGCAAACAAGCGTGAGTCCAAGACTCAGCAAAGTGCAACAAGTAGGAAAAGTAAGGCATTAGACTAAATTGCAACTATTAGAAGACACCAAGTAACAGTTCCTTTAATTGACATCCATAAATAAAGGAAACAGTTGAATTTATAAAGATCCAAAACGTAAGAGCACGATTACTTCATCATTTACATAGACATTACTTAACTGAAACATCCAACAACGTAGCGTGATCGGCTCCACTTACCTCAACCAACTCAAAAATGTAACACAATCTTACCCATGCCTCGGAATAAACCAATTCTGGATGAGCCCACGACTCAAACCTCAACCTGTTCTCTTCCATTCTCATCAATCAACATTTATCAATTTCAATACACAATGCAATGAAATGCTTTTATGCTTCCATTCACATAATATCTCATACATATAGGCAATGCTATATAATGCAACACCACCATGCATTTCATTCACATAATATCTCATACATATATGAAATGCTATATAATGCAACACAACCACGCTTTCATTCACATAACATCTCGTGCATAAATGCAATGCTATATATTGCAACACAACCATGCTTTCATTCACATAACATATCGTGCATAAATGCAATGCTATATATATTGCAACACAACCGTGCTTTCATTCACATAACATCTCATTGTACATGATGCATTATGCATGTCTCATCTCATCTTTAGCACATACCGGTATGGCCGAGTGCACACCCGTCGGTGTGCACCCTCTCATTCCCCTTCCACCCCGTGGTGGAGGGTGCCTACTCTTACTGACTCGCTCCCATACAACCATGTATACGGGACTATGAGGTAGGACTTTCGTGCTCACTACATGTGAGCACAGAGGCCCGCATCAGAATGGGTCACCTCTTCCATCATGAATGCACAAATGCAATTAGACAAACAAATTTGCAAAATACATTCATGTCTCACATTTGTATCCATATTATCAATACTCATATCCACATCCCCAACATTCTTACTTATCTTCTCAACTCTCATATTCTTATTCTCGACACTCATATAGACATGGTCACAATTATCATTTATACTCCCATTAAAGTCTTAATCCATTTTCATGATCGGCAAATCATCCATTCTTATTAATCCAACCTCATTACTTCATTATTCACATTATCCTTTCATACTAGTGATAGTAGTATGATATCTCAAAGATAGCTCCTCATAATCGCAAGGTGTTATAACCTTCAACTTTCAACACAAATCCTTTCAATCAACGATGCACTTGCCTCCGGTACTTAACCTTTTCATCAAAAGACAATTACCCTACTAGACGTGCTTATAAACACAAATGCAACCATAGCATAAGCGTATAAATAACACAAGCAATCAACTAAACACCCTATAAGAGGTATACGGGTTACACTTGCATATAAACTTGTTTTAGATAATGGCATAACCATTTAACCATTCTCATTCATCATATCACCTGCAAAATCAAGCATGACAATAATAAAGTAACACATGGACAACGGTAACATTGCAAGAAATACATAATAGCCATCTAAGCCACATTCACTACAACGCACTTGCCTTCAACTTCTCGAGACGGTGTGGCGAGACGAGGTTGCCACACCTGGGGGTCACACCACCTGCACATGGATATATAACCCACTCAAAAACACGCCCAAGATTCAACACAAGACTCATAACGAAGTTGGCTTCGCAACCCACTCCTAAAACCCGAAAACAGAAATCTGCCAACCCGGGACAGCACTTGGTAAAACGGCCATAACTTTCAAACGGCTGAACAAAACTTAGCGATTTTGGACTTCATTGAAAGGTAATTCGATTATCTACAACTTTTTCTATAGCCAACCGACCGGAAAAAGCACCCATTTTTCCCAGATTTGCGACGTACAGCGACGGAACATAATTTAACTTGTTCTGGACAGCAATCGGTAAAATAGTCATAACTTTTAAATGGCTGAACTAAACTTGATGATTTCGGTGTCTATTGAAAGGTAGTTCAATTATATACAACTTTTGTTATAGCCAAACCCCCAGGAAACGCTTGTAGAATTTTCGAACAGCAGCTCTAACAGGGGCAAAAATCTGCTCGAAACAGAACTTGCAAATCACTCTAGACTCTAAATCCCTCAACTACATACATTGCAAAACAAGAACCCTAGCTAGGCATTTCATCAAACACCATGCATGCAAGCAATCTCACCCCCAAAATTTCTAGGGTTTTTTACCTCCAATCATTCTCATGGAGGAAGAAGGGAGATGGGGGAGATGCTGCCTTCACCCGGGGGAAGGAGGAGCTCGCCGGAGGGGAGGACGCCGGGGCTGGCCGGAGCAAGGCCGGAGGACGCCGACCTTGGGGAACAGCAGGGGCGCCGGACAAGGGAGGCGAGGCTCGCCGGCTAGGGGGAGGCTTGCCGGCGGCTGGCCGAAGGGGCGCCGGTGCTGGGAGGTGGCGCGCCGACTGGGATGGAGAGGAGGCAGGGAGGGCCGGTTGGATGAGGTTGCAGCACGGGGGAAAATGAGGAGGGGCGGCTGGGAGGATGAGTCTGCAGGGGGCAAAACGAAAATGGGAGGGGAGTTAGGGCTAGGGTTTCATTCTCTCCAAAAGACCCAAAAGAGCACCCCTTCAAGCCCAGAATTTCTCCCTCTAGCCCAAAACCCTCAACCGGGTCCTCCTAAAGCCCAAGAGATGCACTGCAATATCATATAAATATTATTCCCCTAAAGCTCATGTGGAATATTACATGCCGACTAAAATTTTACCGCAAAAACTTAACGGCCTGAGGAAAAATTCCTTTACCGATAAGCCTTCGGCAAAAGCCAGGACTTTTGACAAGATTCTTAAAATCGAAAGACGACAAAAACAATTTGCGGTATTACATTCCTAATCATTCACTTTAAGGTATTCTTTAATTAATTTCACTATTCTTATGATCAGAATTCAGTATAATACTAGTTCAGATTGCAGGTTATTTAATCAACCAAACCAACAGAGCAGTGCATAGGCAAATAAAGTAACACAGATAGTAATCAAAAGAGAACAACTGCAGGTAAAGAATAATGAACAAGCTTTACAACAGTAAAATGAACCAATACTTTCTAGCATAGAAGTCTACTGGTTCAAGGCCTAATTTACAACCTTAATTGTCCAATTCATCATTTGACCCAATTTGCATCATCGAGCAATACAAGGCAGCAAAGCAGTATACAGGTCATGAAGAATACAATTTTGTTTGAGTATCATGAAGCATACAATTTTGTTTATTATTCTACAAAGAAACTGTACTACACAAAATTGGATCATGAAATATTTTACATGGACAAATCAATACAGGAACTTAGATAAAAGTAGTAGAGGAGTGGAACCACACCTATTGATGGCAATGGAAAAATCATAGCATCAGACATAGCAAAAGGCACCTCAGGAGGAAACACATATTTGACCAAGATCAAGACTTTGCGGTTACTTGACCAAGATCACGACTTGAACAACAATTCTTGGAGTCCATGTGAGAAAGAAACATTCAAAATAATAGAAGTGGTACAGCACATGAGCATTTATTATGTGATTTTGTAGTATATATTTCACTTTTTGCATACAAACTTGAGAGTTTGGTTTTTATTCCAGATTACTTGCACTACAGTTTAGAGCAAGCAGTACTTCATTATTGTACAAAGTCAAGGCATAATAACATACTCACATTTTATACCATAGCACCAACTGCTAATGCTAACGGAATTCTTATCCTTACAAATTGTAAGATGCCATAAGCATGCGAAAGACTATGCTTTAAAGTAGAAACAAATATGCAAAGATGACTAGCAGTGTGAAGGCTATCATCCACAGAACAAACATTCAAATTGTACACGGTGTACTCAATAGTTCCAAAACAAAAGCTTACAAACGTTCTAGACCTTCACAAGTTCATGTCAGTTCACATGCATTTCAAATAGTTCTAAAAGTGCATGAGTTCCTATCATATGGATGGAATGGTGACATAAATAAATGTGTTTGAGAGGACAGAAGAATACTTCGTGTAGATTGACAAAGAACAATTTACAAACAACACAAGGATTAAGAAAGGATTACACATTGAAATGTGTAACAATGCACACAAGTGAGAATTACCGGTTTATCACAACCACAGGAAGAAACAACAATAGTAAACAGAAGCAAGATTGGCCATTATTTGTTCATACACATCTAGCTATGAGGAAGTAGGTGCACATTAAGAGCTAATGGTGGACAACAGTTACAAGTCCGCCGAATAACCACCACCCAATATTCTCACTTTAGGGACACACTAGTGACTAGACACTCTCTGAGGCCGAATAACCAAGGATTTATCCATAGTTACATTATTATTAGCTTTATACGTAAACTTCTGGAGAACAAGATAATCTCCTTGCTACTGAGCTCTACCTTATGCACTGTAAACATGACAAGAAAGGTGCATTACAAGGCAAAGGTGTGGGTGTGTGTACGTGTGAGGACAAGTGTAGGCGAAGGGGCGAGGGCAAGTGCGATGGGGGGCCGGCCTATGGTTATGGGTTAAGACTCATTATAGACGGTTCGAGCCCAGAATCGTCTATGATGAAGTTTTTTTTTATTTTAGTAAAGCGATTATTATTTGTTTGGTATTATTTATTATTATTTGTTCAAGTTATTATTATTTGTTGAAGATATTATTATTTATTATAATTATTTCTTTGAGTTATTATTGTCATTATTATTTGTTCAAGTTATTATTGTTATTACTATTTGTTCAAGTTATTGTTACTATTTCTTCAAGTTATTATTCAAGTTATTATTATTTGTTCAAGTAATATGCAATATTATTTTGTTCTAATTAAGAGAAAGTGAAAAAGAACATCACAGAGATAACAGGTTGTTCAAGTAAAAATAGTACAACGACAATACATTCGTTTACTTTTATGCATGACTAACAAATATGGTGACCTCTTCATAACTCCACTTGCTTATTCTTTTGTATAAAAATTAGCCATTCACGATGATCGACACATGTGTAGCTAGCTTTCTCAAGTTGTTCTTTGTGGACCATGATGCTTTTTCCGTTAGGAGGCAATTTGTCAAACTCATTGTATCTTTCTCATCTACTACATTCTCAACTCTGGCAAACCTCATTTTTTCTTGAAGAACCACATGGCGTTTTTTTTGGATGTGTCGGTTACATAGAATACTTGAACAACTTGGTTAGCAAGTACAAATGGTTCGTCTTAGTATCCGATACATTCAAGGTCCATAGTAGTGATATCATACTTATCATCCTTCACGTGCTACAGGTGAACCCAACGGCATCGAAATAAGGGGATCTTGAATAGTATGTAGTCGAGCTCCCAAATTTTCTCAATGAACCCATAGTAGAAGCTCCTCGTCAACCCAGTGGTATTTAGCACATCATGCGAACATCGATGTTCTGGTTTGTGCTCTTCATGTCCTGATCTCTCATGTAAAATGTGTACTCATTTAAGTCATATCATTTCCATGTTACAACTTTAAATGCTGGCCCTTTTGCCAACCATGTAATCGTACCTAACGAGCTTCTAGTGATGGGTTGCTGCTCCTTCAACCATCTGTTGAACTGAAGGTTATGTTGTCTGATGATCTAGGACTCCTGTCACGATGGATTCTCTTACTGTAGCGAGTTCTTGTGCTCGTCAATACAAGAGGCCACAATAGCCATGTGTTGCAATACTGTGAAATGGTCTTTAGCACACACAACAGGATCAGGTGTGATTGCTTTCCTTTTGATGGTCCTGATACCCTAGAGAATCCCCACATGGCGGGATCGAGGCACACTTATCGGCTCGACCTGAGCCATGTAATCAACATAGAATTCAACTACCTCTTCAGTTGCATAACCTTCGACAAATTTACCCTCCGTCAAGATAGATTCTGTAAGGATTTAAGAATTCCCATGTACCTCTCGAATGGTTACATGCTACATAGGAACACGAGCCCGCATATCTTAACTCCCTCATAAGGTGAACAATGAGATGGACCATGATATCTAAAAACGACAGTGAGAAATACATCTCAAGATTACATAGAGTTATGCCCATCTCAGCCGGCATAGCATCTAGTCCTTTGGTATTGATGACCTTCTGAGCAATTGTGTTAAAGAAAAATATAGCCTTGTGATTGTCTCCCTATCCTTGCTCGGTAAAATACTTCTAATTGTGATAGGGAGCATCTGTGTCATATGCACATGGCAATCATTAGACTCCATACCAGTTATACTCAAATCTTGCATCGAAACAAGTCTCTTTATGTTAGAGGAGTAACCAAACAGAACTTTTAGACCATACAAATACTAGCACAGTTTAGTTCTCTCAGCCTTGGATAGAGTGTAACAAGCAGGTTCACAGTACATTAGGCCTTCATCAGTCTCTTTCGGTGCTAACTCAAGCTTGATGCCCACATCGACCAAGTCAAACCGTGTGTTGATATCATCCTTTGTTTTGCCTTTAATATTCAGCAAGATACCAATCAAGCTATTACAGATATTTTTCTCTACGTGCATCACATCAATGCAGTATTGAACTTCTAGGTGTTCCCAATAAGATAGGTTCTAAAATATTGGTCTCTTCTTTCACATGCTCTTCTCACGGGTCCTCAATTTACGTTCATTTCCAAGCACAATATCCAGGTTCTTAACCATATCATGAATGTCTATCCTGCTTAAAAGCTTTGGAGCTAAACCATCTTCGGTAGTTCCGTCGAATTGTTTTTTTTTTGTCTTGTGGTATGGGTGATTCTTTCGAAGGAACCTACGGTGATGCATGTACATGGTTTTGTGCGAGTGATTCAGCCACACACACTCGGTATTATCCAAGTAGTGAGTACATGTTTTGACTCCTTTTGTACTCTAGACTGACAAGTTAGCAAGGGTGGGATAATTGTCAGGGACTGAGAAATCTCTGACAAGTCAACGGATAGTCAATGGGGCCCCTAGCTCGGGGTTGGGCTGCGAGGGTCTCTGGCCATGACCTGAGCTGCACTGTTCCCACGCGACCTCAAGCTTGGGGGGCAAGGATTCAACTCCCACACGACCTCGACCTTAGTTTGAAGACGTGCGCTCACTCGATAGTTACCAGGACCTTGAATGCCGGAGTTAAGGCGAACGTGGACGACAGATGCGGAACGGTTACACCCCACCTTTAGTGCGCATCAGGCCACTAGTCCGGAAATCTCTCCTGGTCGTTTCTGGAAATGGCCAGGAGAGGTATAAAACACCTTGAGGCAAACAGGCTCAAGGCACACAATCAAAGCTACAAGATAGTAGACACAACCAGCCTAGAATTCCTTAGAACTCGAGCTGTAAAACAAGCACTTGTACTCAAGCATAGAGAACATCCTTGCCTCAGGGCAGGACTGGAGTAGAGCTTTTCCTTCACAGGGGCTCGAACCAGTATAATGCCCCGTGTCTTGCTCGTTTTCCTTTCGACTCAGCCAACGAAGTAGCAAACGCATCCCTTCAGTGAGTGAAGCTCGTTTTGGGTCCCGCATACTCGATCCACCCCTCTTCATTTCTGCGGTCAGATGATCCCGATCGTCGACAGCTGGCGCCCACCGTGGGACCTAAAAGCTTCGCTCATTCAGAGAAACAACATCAAGATCTCAGAAGCATGGCACGCTCCATTGAAGGACATTCATGAAGTTTGGGCTTCAAGCAACTCGGCGTGCGTGATTTACTCCCGCCCTGTTTTCACCCTCACCGCCACTACGCGAGCATTTTGTCCTCATGGCAGATAACCAAGGCATGAACGTGGAGGCGGGTGACCTTGATCCGAAGACCCCTGAAGATGCTCGCTGGATGGTTCAGGTTGCCATCAACCAATCCATAACTACCCTCCGACGGGAAGATCAAGAGAAGGCCGTGACCTCGTCCGGGTGTAACATCCCAAATTTTGCTCTTTTAAATTAGTTAATAGTGTTTTATTGTTATTTGTGCTTTTTGTGAATTTTCTAGATTTATTGGATTTTTTGGAGTTTATTTGAATTATTTTAAAATAAGTATATTAACCTCTTGCCAAAAACTAATTATATGTAGCTAAGTTTGAAATAAAGTTTTGCTAAAAATATTTTATTTGAGTCCAGGATGTCTCAAAGTATTTTTGAGATTTTTCTTGGATTTTTCTTAGTGTTTTTATTGCCCTAAATAAATCAAAGTAATTTCCCTAATTATTTAAATTCAAAAACCCCGAATTTCGGTAGGAACAGTAATGGGCCGAGCCTATTACTGTGCGCGTTGTTGCCGTTCGTTGCGGCCCAGCTTCTAGAGGGTTCATCATCAGCCGTTGGATCGCCATCCGAGGATCTTCATTAAGCTGCGTCGTCGTGGAAGCCCTAGCGAATGTACGCCGTTGGATCTTCATCGGGCGGTCTTCATCAAGCGGCGCATCAGCAAAACCCTAACGACTGCTAGCTGTCGGATCCAAATCAACACTCATCATTAATCGGATCGAGCCAAAACCCTAATCAATATCCGCCGTTGATCGGGTGCGTGCGATTGAGATCGTGAGCCGCCCAGAGTCCGTAGAAACCGTTGATCGCCGATCGGGCGGTCGAGGGTCATCGTGTCCGCGACGAACTCGGAGCTGCGCCACCACCGATGTACGCCGTTAAGATTCTGGATTCTGCACGGTTGATGAGGCTATAAATAGGGGTGTGGGGCTCCCAAGGTTCACCCGTGCCAGCCGCATCCTTTTGCTGAAGCGCCATCGTCTGAGGAGCCCGAGGAGTCGCGCAAGAGCTCGCCGGAGCACCGTGAGGTTCCCCACCGTGTTTCGCCGTCGCCGAGGCCTTGTTCCACCGTTCCAAGCCCAGAGCCGAACTCACCTCGTCGCGCCGTGTCGGTTCCGTCATTCCGTGGTCGCCGGGAGACACTGCATCGCCGCAACGCACGTCGTCGTCCTCAAGTCGGGCGACTCCACATCGCCGTATTGCCATCGATGGGGCCGAGCACCGCCAGCCGTCCTATCAATCGTGAGTGCACCAGATTGATCCACGTCACCGCGTTAATAGTGAATACCATCGGTAAGATGAGGCCGTAAGATTAGATCGGACGGTCGTCGCTTTAAAGCGTGGCCCAAGATCTGCAGCCGTAGATCCAATCTGGACGGTTTAGATTCGATTTTGTTTCAAGCCGTTGGATTAGGGTAGACGCACCAGATCTCATCTCGGGTCGACCAATCGGGTGCTGACGCGTGGCGGCTAACGTCGCACGGCATCGGCAGGTGCTGCAAGACTGATGCCATGGTCCACGGTGAACCCACGTCTGATTGCACCGAGTCCACAACCGATCTGCGGGACAGGTGTCAATGCGCGATTAGTTCGCGTCCGAGGATGATGTCAGCATGATGCAATAAATTGGATTTTCTTTTATAAAATAATTCGGTTAATATTTGATTTTCCAATTTTCTGAATTTTTAGGATTTTGAATCTTCTGGGAGCTTGTTCTCCCTCATACGAACTCCGATTGAGGTGATTCAAATTTCTAAAAAATTTTAAAATTGAGATCTATTTAGTGGTAAATTTTATTTGATTTTTGGAGTTTGTTTACTCTCTATTTTGGTATTTATTTGGCATTCTCTTTCGTTTAGCGAGAGCGATAAATTGTGTGATGCATCTGGGGGAGATTCATCAACTCAAGACCGAGGTCCAGAGCATGGATAAGGGTTTTCCCAAGGCAAGTTGTGCTTTGATCATGTTGAACCCATGTTTATAAAGTTGCTATTTTGTTTTACCATATTGCATGATAATTCAAGAGTATAAATGATTTCAATCTAATTTGGGATTTAGATAACATACCTGTTGATCTACACCCTACCTTGTCATTTGTATGCCATGATCTATTGTCACCCTAGATTGGTTTACTATAGTTGATCAATAATAAAATCAACATGGGATGGTTAGATCGGATTAGATTGCTTAGCCATGCCACGTCATCACATGTATTTGAATCATTGATAAATAATCTTGACTAATGGAATATGGAACAACATTATGAATTTGTGTGTCATGTGTGGTCACACGAGGAGATTGAGTTGTTGTGGTGATGGATGTCACACAACGATATTGAATTGTTGATGGCACATGGTGCTTGGTAATCAACTGGGGTGATTATGATTTAGATCAGAGCAAGTGGCAAGGGAAAGTGTGCCTGGGTGGGTCTGATGGGCAAAGGGTATATGCAAGTCTTGCTTTGATCACCCTAAGGACTTAACCTTGCGAGCCTTTGACCTGAGTCAATCATGCAACCACATGTCTGTTATGGGGCAGCTTGGCCGATTAATTTGCAATGTCTTATCTTTAGTACTACTTTGGTGGTGTGAGTCCGGGTTCACGGATCAACTCACATGGCGCAAGAGGGGGGCCCTGTTGTGGTGGTTTAGCCCATCAGTGTTGAAACCTCAGCGGGTAGAACTGGGTTAAGGCAGAGCATTGTAAAGGCTTTGTCATGATTTCTCTGCCAGCACACTAAAGGTAGTGTGCCAATAGCTTAGCAACAAGAGATGATCATGTCGTGTGGGTAAAGTGCATAACCTCTGCAGAGTGTACAATCTATTCGAATAGCCATGCTCACGGTATTGAGTATAGCTCGGGAATTACAGTCAAGGGTTAGACTTTTGCAAAATAAAAACTTGGGATGGATGGCAGGTTCCCATGGGAGGTTGAATCTTGACTTAGGATGGAAAACTTAGTTTACTTGAGAAACGTTGAATCTATCTATTACTGTTATTTGTTTTTACTGTCTTTTCAATCTATATACTTGTACTTGTTCATAAATGCCGCCATCGCAAATAGCCATTGTTAGCCATTCCTTTGGAATAAGCCTTGCATATAGTTATGTTAGAATTGCATTCTCATGCACAACTTGTTGAGTGCTTTATGTACTCACCCATGCCTACAACATCACTAGTGCTGAAGAAGGTGTACCATGAAGGGACGAATGTTTAGGGTGCAAGCCTTATCAGTTGCTTGTGGTATACGGAGGGGTTACCTACGTCTTCATTCTGCTGCATTTCAATTTGTTGTTCAGCCTTGTGAGGCAAGTCATGTAAGTTGACCATAAGGTCATGCAACTAGTAATATTTAATATATAATATCTCATTATCTTATTTCCATTGTGTATGATTGTGATATTCGCGATGTTGAGCCTGTGTGCACTAGCGTGATCTGGACTAGTGCAAGATATACAGAGGGTCCGGATTTGCATATTCAGTCCCGACAGAGGCGGTATCAGAGCCATACTAATTGTAGGCCTTGACCTTAGATAGTTGGTCGTCTCTATAGGTCCTTCCAAAGTATTTTCTAAAGTAAAAGACCTAACCTAGAAGGATAATGTGTTCTTGACTTATCTCATTCTTCTATTTCTGCCCTTACCAAAAAATTCTTTCTTTTCCTCTCAAGTCCACCTTTCCTCACAACTCCGCAGCCAGACAAAAAATTGTTGCTCTACCTCACGGCTACTACCCAAGTTGTCAGCGCCGTCTTGGTGGCCAAACGGGATGCACGGCAGCACCCGATCTACTACATCAGTGAGGTTCTTCATGGGCCAAAGGAGTGCTACCCCCAGGTCTAGAAGTTGTTGTACGCCCTCCTCATGGCTTCGCGCAAGCTCCGACATTATTTCCAGGCTCACCCCGTGGTCGTCCCGAGCAACTTCCCACTCGGGGAGATCTTGAGGAATCTAGAGGCTAGAGGTCGCATCGCCAAGTGGGCCATGGAGCTGGCTGTGTTTGACGTCTAGTTCGTGGCGCGCACAGCCATCAAGTCGCAGGTGCTTGCCGACTTTGTGGTCGAGCAAACATCGCAGCTGGCACCCGAGCTCAAGGTCGAGGAGGAGAAGCCCTGGGTCATGTACTTTGATGGCTCAATATCCTTCAAGCGCTTGGGAGCTGGGATCCTTATTCTGACCCCGCAGGGCGAAAGACTGAGGTATGTGGCTCGTTTCGGATTCCCAGCAACAAATAATGCAACAAAATATGAAGCTCTCCTGGCGGGACTCCGAGCTTGCAAGGCACTGGGTTTGCACCGGTTGATCGTCAAGGGCAATTCCCAGCTCGTCATCAACCAGTTCAACAAAGATTATCAATGCTCGGCAGATTCCATGACCAAATACCTCGCCGAAGTGCACAAGATGGAGAAGTGGTTCCAAAACCTGGAAATCAAGCATGTGCCTAGGAAGGACAACTCCAGCGCAGATTTCCTCTCCAAGCTCGGGTCGTCCGATGATGCAATTCCTCCGGACGTCATCCTGGAGACCTTGGTGACACCTTCAATTTCTGACCAGGAGGTCTCGGTTGCCCTCATTGAAGGTATTCCCTCATGGGCCGAACCAATCCACAACTTTTTGGCACACGGTGAGCTTCCATCTGACCCCGCTGAGAGGAGCAGGATTAAGCACCAGGCAAGCTCATACAAGCTTGTGGATGGCAAACTTTACCGTCGGAATGTTTCTGGAGTCCTGACGAAATGTGTCACCACGGAGGAGGGTAAGTACCTGTTAAACGACATCCACTCAGGTCTCTGTGGGGCGCATTCTTCTTTCAGGACCATGGTCGGGAAAGCTTTTTGCATGGGGTTCTATTGGCCAACGGCGCTCCAGGATGCTCGCAACATTGTCCGCGCCTATCGAGCCTGCCAATTCCATGGTCGAAAGTCGCACCAACCTGCCTACGCGCTCCAAACTATTCCGCTCGCCTGGCCCTTCTCGATTGGGGGTTAGACGTCCTCGGCCCCTTCCCTCAAGCGGTCGGTGGGAAGTTCTTGTTCGTCGCTATTGATACCTTCACCAAATGGATCGAGGCCGAACCCGTTTCGACCATCAAGGCTCATGCGGCTATCAAGTTTTTCCACTTGTTTGTGGTCACCAGGTATGGAGTTCCATGCAGAATTATTACTGATAATGGAACACAGTTTACCAGTGAACTATTCTAGGAATATTGCGAAGACATTGGCACCAAAATATGTTATGCTTTGGTAAGCCATCCGTAAAGCAATGGGGCAGTGGAACGCGCCAATAGACAGATCGTTCAAGGCGTCAAGAAGCGAGTATCTGATGAGCTCGAATGACACAGCAAGACCTGGGTGGACAAACTTCCCACCGTCTTATGGTCTACTCATACCACGGTCAGTCGAACAATAGGGTTGACACCCTTCCGGCTTGTATTCGGTACCAAATCCGTCCTGCCTCCAGAGGTCACGCTGGACTCTGCTAGGGTCAGCTTGGTAGACCAAGTCGACTTCGAGCAAGAATGGTCCCTTGACCTTACCTTGGCAGAAGAAGTAAGATGTCGTGCATTGCTACCATCAGCACATTACCTGCAAGCTCTTCGCAGACATGCGTCTCGATCGGTATGACCTAGGGAGCTCCTTGTTGGGGACCTAGCCCTAAGACGAATTCAGGGCTCGTCCAACACCAACAAGTTATCCCCGCGGTGGGAGGGCCCCTATAGAGTTGTTTTAACAGACCACACAGGGGCTTACCGGCTAGCGATGCCCGATGACAGAGAGCTCTCGAGCTCATGGAACATTGATCAACTTCGTAAATTTTTTGTGTAACGCCTTTGTCTCAAACTTCAGTAAAGTTTATTGTTCATTGGCTATGTTGGTCCCTGTTCCCTTTCTTTCTTTCTTTCTTTCTTTCTTTCATGTCTTGTACTGAATTCGAACCTGTGATTATCTCTGACTCTGACCTGCGTATAAGTGCTTTAGATCTGGATTCAAGTGTTGTGAGCTTAAAATTCACCTGCGGGGGCGAGCTACCTGTAAGCCGAATCTCTTCGCATCTCAGCTCCCCCTGCGCCAGGGTTTGAACTAACTTCACATTTGACACCATCGAGCAAGCACGAATCGAGGTCATGGTTCGAGAGTCTAAACTAAACACAACCTTAACACTTTTTGAGGCTGAGTCTATTCTCATGTGCTTATGTCGTGCTTAGCAGTTTTCCCCTGTGGATTTTTTCTCGACCTTGCAGGCCGTGGCTTTGCAGGTTTCTAACCTTGCGACCAAGGCTGCCATCGCTCGACCTTGGTCCCAACGGGAGTTGGACGAGATAAACTACCTCAGAAAAAGGCTAAGTACACGACAAAAAAATTCTTATATAAAAAAGAACAAAACAGGGCCACAAGCTCGCTTCGTCAAAATAACTTTGTTTCATTAAACTCTATCTTACAACCTCCTGTTTACAAGTTGCTAGGTTTAACCCTATCTACAGGTCGGCCATGTCGCGAGCAAGTTTCTCTTGCTCGAGCTCAGCAACCTTAGCCCTTAAGGCCGACAGCTCGCCTTGGAGACGAAGGGCTTCGGCAGCAGCGTTGGTGGAATGGCTTCGTTCGTCCTGGAGTTGGGCCAGGGCGCTCTTTCCCGTCTTGATCGCTCGCCCCAGCTTCTCCTCGAGCTCGATGACTTTAGCCTCAAGCTCGGGGGAGATCTTCGTCGGGGACGACCGCTGGCTTGTTCCGGCCGGCGCCTGGCCAACCGCGCACGCTCCTCCTCCACGGCTTTGTGTGCGTGGTCACGCTTGGTGGCGATGGCCCACTTGAGCTCGAATGCCTGGGTGGCCTCGAGTGCCTTCATCGCCTGGCGGAGGCTGGCAAGCTCGCTGGAGTGGGCTGCTGCCTTGCGTTCAGCCTCCTCTTGCTCGACCTCCAAGATCTCCATGAGCTTGAATTGCTGCGCCTCCAAGGTCAAGAAAGATCTTTAGTGCGTCAGAGTGCGTCTGAAGACCTTGCAACCCTTGGGCGACGAAACCAATGGCCTGCGGAATTTGAAAGAAAAACATAGTCTTTGTCAGAAGAAGAAAGAAAAGGAGACTCGAGCTAAAATTCGACAAGGGCTAGAGGAAGCTTTGTACCTGGCTAAGCCGGCCCTCAAAGTGTGTGCGAGGGTGCTCAACAGGCCTGTACCCGATGGCCCTAGTGCGGTGTTGTCCTCTGCCGCCGCTGGGTTGTTTGGGCGGGGACCTTCAGACGCTCCGCCAGGGGTGACCTCGCTTCGGGCCGCCTCCCCCAGGGGGCTCAACTTGCCCTCAGGCTCGGTCCCGACACTGGATTGGCCTCGTCCTCCATAGTCGGAGCGTCTTTTGTTCCCTCTCCCGTGAAGGCCTTGGTCTGATCCTCAACACGACCTTCCGCGCTTGCTCCAGCCAAAGTGCGATCGGCCTCGATGGCCGAGGGCATCCCAACCTCAACGGTTGGGGAAACCTTGGTAGGAGTGGCTTGGGTGGCCTCAGCCGCCGTGGCCGAGGCATCCCAAATGCCATCTTCTGCAGTGGCCTCGGACGGGTTGGCGCTGGCTTCGGCGTCCATGGTGTCGGCGGCGTCGCCCTCACTGACCACGGACGAGACCTCGCCCTTGACCGGGTCGTCAACTCCTTGGTCAAATTTGCTGGCTGCGACCCAGCTTTGTGGGCCCACGGGGGCATGACCCTGCCCGCTTGTCGGCAGGGCACTATCCTATAAGAGGTCTCCTCCTCCTCGGACTCGGTCTCACCCTGAACAATAGCCATGGTAAGGATGGGCAAGGGCTGAGTTCGAGTGCTCAGAGTCTGCGACAAGGAAAGATTACTAAGCTAAAGGCAGAAGGGAAACCTGCGTAAATGAAGAGATGACGGTGTACCTGAGTATGTAGCCTCCGCCTCACAGGGGGCTGGCGAGGATCACGGTGTCCCGAGGGTGAAGAGTCGTCCCTTCCTCGGGTGCCACAAGCTTGAGACCTCAGAGCCCGCGGTGGCTCCGGGTCCTCCGTCGCAGCAGACCTAGGGCCCTGTGGTCGAGGCCCCTGGGTCGCCTGAGGGCTCGAAGTCCTGGCGGCGGTCGCAGCACTTTGCTGCAGCGAGGGGAGGGGTATGTCAAAAAGTGAAAGAGCACGAACAAGAGCTTGGGAGCTCGACCATGGGAAAACTTACCATTGTGCGGTCACCCCATTTGACGTGTTGCTTCTTTGAATACCTGCCACCTGCTCTGTCCGGGTGTAGCCTCTTGCCTGCCTTCTTGCCCTTGTTCGCCCCAGGTAGTGGCAGCATCCTCCTCGCCATTTTGAACAACTCTTGGTTATCCTGCGAGCACATCGAAGGATCAAGGAAAGCCCTAAGCGTACACAAGCTAAGAGACTTGGCCCGAAATGACTTACCTCAGCTTTTCAGCACAGCACGTTCTTCAGAACGGGGTCGTCGATGGTGTAATCATGTGCCGCCTTCTCAAACATCTCACTCATCCTGGCGACGATCCAGGATTCCTTTGGCGCTGCTAGAAAGGCAAGGTCGTCAAAGAAACCCGAAGACCAAACTCGAACCAACTTCAGAGCAGGAAGACTTACCAGACGTCCCTTCGCAGGTATGGTCGTCGCGGCCTTTGATCTCGAAGAACGAGTGCATTCTCTTCTGTAGAGGGAACACCCGGTTCCTCAAAAAATCATTGGCAATGGCCTGCCCGGTGAGGCCACGCGTGGCGCAGATGTGGATGGTGGCGATGGCTTCCTGGTCGATCTCCAGGTCATCCACCTTCGGGGTCTGCTTCTTACTGGTTATGGGGGTTCCGTCGTACGCCAGCGCGCCGTCTTCGCCCCTCTTTAGGTAAAACCACCGCTCAGTCCATGGACCGAGGGAGTCCCGAGATTGGATTTGAGAGAAGGACCAAGGGAGCCCCGCCCGTAGCCGGAAGTAGAAGCATCCGACCACAGGGTCCTTCCCAGTGCGGAACAAGGTGAAGAAGCGAAAGAAAAGAGCGGGGGAGGGAAGGATCCCAAGGAACCCCTCGCACAGGTGAGAGAAGATGGAAAGAAGGAGGATAGAGTTTGGCACAGATTGATGAGTTCAATCTCGCATTGGGCGAGAACTGCTACCACGAAGTCGCTCTCCGGCGTCCGTAGGCCGAAGAGCATGTAATGCTGGTGTAGACGAGCTCGTCATCCCGTGGTTGCGGCTCGGTCTCTCCGCCCGGCAGTCGCCATGTTGTTGGGTCCAGCAACCCCAGGCTTTCGAGCTCCTTCATTCTCATCATCGACGAGGAACTCTTTCCGAGCTTGGCCATGGTGGTTGCTCAGTGCTTGGTCGGAGGAAGAAGAAGCGGCCTGAGCAAAGGGTTGGGGGCGAAGATTGTAGGGAGGTCGAGAGTCTACCAAGGACGCTGATGGCTCGGGTTTTATAACCCCTGATCATTACTGGTTTAAGCCTAAAGCATCTCAAAAGGTGTGCCGGTGGTGATTCGACGGGCGCAATTAAGGACTAAGCGGCGGGATCGAGGCATTACAGGCAGTTCCGCTGCTCGATCATGTCCGTACCAGAATTTTGAAGTCCAAGGGGTGCCAGGTGTAGCGACGCTGAAGCCCTTTCATTGGTCTCTGCCTGATCTCGACCTTGAGTTCGGTGCGACCAGAGGACTGTCCCCTTTGTTCATGTCGTGAGGCCCGAGGTCATCCTAACTACTTGACACGACCTTGAGCCTCGGGGGCTAGCTGTCGAGGACTGAGAAATCTATGACAGGTCAATGCACAGTCAATGGGGCCCCTAGCTCGGGGTTGGGCTGCGACGGTCTCTAGCCACCACCTGAACTGCGCTGTTCCCGTGCGACCTCGAGCTTGGGGGGCAAGGATTCAACTCCTGCACGACCTCGACCTTGGTTTGAAGACGTGCGCTCACTCGACAGTTACCAGGACCTTGAATGCCGGAGTTAAGGCGAACGTGGGCGATAGATGCGGAACGGTTACAGTCCACCTTCAGTATGCATCAGGCCACTACTCTAGGAATCTCTCCTGGCCGTTTCTGGAAACGTCCAGGAGAGGTATAAAACACCTTGAGATGAACACGCTCAAGGCACACAATCAAAGCTACAAGATAGTAGACACAACCAGCCTAGAATTTCTCAGAACTCGAGCTGTAAAACAAGCACTTCTATCTCAAGCATAGAGAACATCCTTGCCTCAGGGCAGGACTGGAGTAGAGCTTTTCCTTCACAGGGGCTCGAACCAGTATAATTCCCCGTGTCTTGCTCGTTTTCCTTTCGACTCGACCAACGAAGTAGCAAACACATCCCTTTGTTTAGTGAAGCTCGTTTTGGGTCCTGCATACTCGACTCACCCCTCTTCACTTCTACGGTCAGGCAATCCCGATCGTCGACAATAATCATTTATAGTGTAGAACAACAGGCAGTGCAAAGTAAAGTACTCTCGTTTGTGAGCATCCTATACCTATACCTTAGGAGCCCACAGTGTGTTCAGATCTTCCACTAATGGTGCTAAGTACACATCAATATTATTCCCAGGTTTGTTCAGGTCTTAGATGAGTATAGACAAAGAAAATGTACTTTTGCTTCATAGACAACCAAGGAGGAAAGTTATAGATATAGAGATTCACGGGTCAAGTGCTATGACGGCTACTCATGTTACCGAAAGGATTCATTCTATTCGTACTAAATCCAAACTTTACATTCCTCGAATCGACAACAAATTCTTGAATCCTTTTATCGATGTTTCTCCACTGCGTGGAATCAGCATGGTGCATTAGCATTGTATCGTTCTTACGCTCATCCAAGTACCACCAAAGTAGTTTTGCCTCCTTTGGGTTAGCAAATAAACGCTTCAAACAGGGAATTACAGGTAAATACCATGCCACCTTAGAAGAGGGTCCTTTCTTCACCTTGATGGCCTTGTCATCATCATCTGATTTATCTTTACGCTTGTATCAGGATGTGTTGCACATTGGACATACATGTAAGTTTGTGTACTCTTTGCGATAGAGGATATAGCCGTTCAGACAAGCATGTATTCTTTCTACTTCCATTCCCAAGGGATAACAAACCTTCTTAGCTTTGTAGGTAGTTGTCGGTAACTCGTTTTCCTCCAAAAGCATGTCTAGTAACAGACCTAACAGCGCCATGAAGTTCTAGTCGGACCAGCCATTACTTGCCATTAATTTTAGCAGTTCATGTCTGGATGACAACCATGTGTATTTTGACTTGCAGCCCAGGAACAAAAGTTTCTCTGAGTCAACCATCAAGCCTCGGAATTTTACATACTCCCACTCATCACGGTTGCCTTCTGCATCCTGCAGCATTTGATCCAGATTATCATCGTGAAATCTATCCCCATCGAAAGCATAGTCAATATCATTTGGAATAACTTCGTCAATGATGTTAATACTATTTGTTTCCTGCATAATCTGCTCTTCACCGTGACTGGTCCAACATGTATATCCCCTTTTGAAACCACTTAGAATCAAGTGTTCTTCGATTTGTGCTGGGTTTTGAAACATTCTTAGATTCTCACAGTGAATGGATGGACGAGTAGGGTTGCAATCGGATCGGATATTTTCCGACCGACCGACCGACCGGACAGGTTCGGATCGGATTCGGATATTTTTTTCGGATAATTTTCGGATTCGGGTTTGGTTTCGGATATTTTATTTCGGATTCGGGAGAGCACTATCCTTCGGATCGGTATATTTCGAGAAAATTTTCGGATATATCCGGAAATTATTTATCGGATATCCGACGGTTATATCTTAGATTCTAATATTCCCCTCTTCACGGACACCGCCGCCTAATTTGCCTCTCTGGCGCCGGCGTTGGCCTCCTCCTGCGGATCCGCGCCATAACCACGCCCGGCCTTCCTCTCTACGGGCACCTTGCGCCTCTTGGCTCGAAAGGCCGTGACTCCTCGCCAGATCTGGTCCCTCAACGCCCGGCGATGCCTTGGCTCGCCCAACGCCATCGGCGCTGCCACCTCCCAAGGTCTCCCCTTCCCTCTCTCCTTTTCCTTTTCTTCCTCACTCTCTTTTCATTTTTTTCTGGTTATCTCTTCCCAGCATCACGGATCAGAGCCCTCAACGCTTTGTGGTTGCGGCGACCACATTGCCGCCAACCACAGATCGGCCTTGACTAGGGTTCATCCTCCTTAAGCTAAGTGCTATATCTTCCTCTCCGATTGCTATTAACTCACTAATTATTCGATGCTATTCATGATACATTCATTCATGAAGTTAGGTTTAATAAACATTACTTGTATATTAGATCCTTGCTGATTAGGTTTGTTTGCATCAGTGCTTGACCTTTCTATATTGTGGTCATGAGGTATATATGTATATGCAGCTCAGATTGCCTTGTATGCTTTTGGCATGGCCTGAATTCTTTGTATGATGTTTACGAAATGAGTATATTGGTGCTGGTCGGCATAAAAGTTTTTGGGTGAATAAGATCTGGTGGTTGCTCTTTGTACCTTGATAGAATGATAAGTACTCATCTTGTTGATGCTAATGAAATTTCTATCGTGGTGCTTGAGTATCAGAATGGAACCTTAAGATGTTGCTAGCCTAATTTAGTACTCCTTAGTCTCCTTACGATGTAATCTAAATATTATTGACTTGTCGTATTGTCTCTTTATGAAACATGGAGTTGTGGACCTTATGGTCATTTTATCGACTTATTGTAATATTATTTACGTATCATTCTATGTTTCAAAACTTATCATCGGTGGCTAATCGGTGTTATATGTGTGCTTTATCGATATCTATTTTACGCGTTATCCGACAAAAATTATTCGATACCGTATCGATTCCGCTCCGTATTCGATTGAATCCACTACCGATATTATCCGTGCGTATCCGTATCCGGTACTATCTGAATCCGATTCGAATCCGACAAAAATATGGTTTAGGATATGGAAAGAGCGATATCCATCGAATCGATCCGATTGCACCCTATGGACGAGGCATAAATTCCACCCGTTGTTCAACATATCCTCCTCTGCAGCTCTTCTAAAAGTGGAGCGCCATTAATATACTCGGTGCTGCTTACGGTTCTCAAAGATACATCTAGCTTGGTCCATATGCGCCACGTACATAACAATAAGTATTAAATAATAAATTAAGTACACTAGAGTGCACATACACACATATGCTAAATATAAGCTACATTTAAACTTGCTAATTAACCTATATAACTCCTTATATAATAAAGAACAAATGGATATATACATATGTAAGCTAAATTTAAACTCATCATCTTTAATTCTCTTTTTACATAGCTAGCTACATCTTGAATATAATGTAATTAGAATCAATTACTACTTTAGATCGGAAAGAACAAGTGGATCTACACCAAGCTAGATCAAAACCATTTTCAATTCCCTCTTTACCAAGCTAGATATATCTTGAATATAATTCAATTACAGCCAATTATTAACCTAGATTACCTTCCTTTAAGTAACTATCTACATAATGAGTATAATGCAATTAAAACCAATTACTACTTTACATCACAAAGAACAAATGGATATACACCATGCTAGATCTAGAAACCATCTTCATTTCCCTCTTTACCAAGCTAGATCTTAAATATAATGCAACTTAAAATCAATTACTAACCTTAAATGGCCTAGATCGAAATGATCTACAATCACACTTCTATATCTAGGGTCTCTTTCTATCAGATCGTCTCTTAATCATAGCTACCTTAAAAATAGCTTGGGAACCCTAAAAATACACAGGAGGTCAAGGATCTTTGTACTTATTTCATAGAAATGGTCATTCCAGATGGTTTTGGCTAAAACCGTCTATGATGTGTCCCTCATCACAGACGGTTTTAGCCAAAAACTGTCTGTGATGTGCCTAACACTCATCACTGACTGTTTTTACAAAAAATCATTTGTGATGAGGGGTCTAATATGAATACTTTTGTAGTAGTGAATCTCTTGCAATTTATACTCTATTGATAAGCGAGAATTTTCTTCATATTGACATTTTTTAGCGATTTCACCATTTTTGAGGCGGTTTGATGAATTTTATGTTCCATGTGGAGCATGTCAAAAATCTATGTTATGTATTCTTCACTATCTACTCACCACAATAGGTGATGTCTTGGCTTATACCATTTTGGTGATTGAGTGTTTGTTTCAGGATATCAGTTGCATAAACTCAGACTGTACTGTGGTTATGAATTATTGAAAACCCAGATTTCTTCATCTGCTTTGTTGTAGCTATATGTTTGGATTGATTGTTCCAGTCTTTTTCTCGACCTACTAGTAGCTTCATGAGAAGCGTTTGAATAAGATTGTTCTAGTCTTTTATATCCTTGGTAGTTTTTTGCACTACAAGTATTTGGCTTGACTATTCCAGTCTTTCTTCTTCATTAGTCCTTTGAATTTTTAGCGCACTTGTATTCATGGTGCTCTATTACCGTTTTTGATTTTCTGGAAACAACTTCATTATATATTTTGAGTTAAGGGGAGATTTGTTGGAGATAACTCATGTGAGACCCCGTTCGGATGAACAGGAACCTCCAGGTGATTACTGTGCTATTCCCTGGATCAGTAGCTAGCACTCACATGTTTACAACAATTGGAAATCATAACCATACAATATCTTAATTAAGCGGAAACGATTAAACATATAAATATTACAACTCGGAGAATCTAGCAGCAAAAGAAGCGAAGCCTTGTAGTGTACCCATCCATTCCCGCAGGCAACTGACCAGGCATAAACTCCAGATAGAACACGACGAAGAAAATCATGCAACCTGCGGCGAAAAGAGACTCGAAGCCTCGCTAACTCATCTACCTACAATAATAATTAAGCAAGGGTGAGTACTTTTCGTACTGCAAGACTTGAGCAAAACCTATAATATATGCGAGCCATTTCAAAGGAAAGGCTTCTCTGATTAATTTGCATAAAGCGAATTTGAATTTGTAAATCAAGTTATTTGCAAACGGAATTTATAAGAGCATTTGATTGATAACAAATCGTAAAGCATAATAACACTCACGATCCTCCATGACGTGAGCGGATTTAAACATCAAATTCACGAAATCCATCAATGTCGGTAACCCGACATAAAACACAGTTGCAAAACATATAGAACCAACCCTTTTGAAAATCATAAAACATCTAACATTGGAATGACTTCACCAAGTGCCCATGACCGCGGGCGCGGCTAATTAATTAGATTTAAACTCTGCAGAGGTGTACAACTTTACCCACAAGGAATGATCAACCTTTTTGCTCGACGCACTTCCATAGGTGGCCAGCCAGGAGATCATACATAGACGTTCCATTACCTAGACATGGCTTTGATCCAGCCCGGGACGTAAATCCCCGCCGTAGAACTAGAAACACACACCCAAGCAGTGGATCCACTTTCACACACCCAACACAATGTTTCTAAATACGGCAGGGCGTACACCGTTGCACGGGTGGAAACCCTTCCAAGCAGACCTGACCGAAATGCTTGTGCTAAGCTCCCGCCTACCAATGAACAAAGCCACATCTAAATAACTTAATAGGCTAAGGCTACCCCATCCTCACCCTTGTGGTTGCACGGAAATCTTGGATCAATAGCGTCCCATTGCTCGGTCCTTAATCCGACACGGGCGACACTTCACCCTACACTACGTGCAATTCCTTTCGCACATCCGGCTATTGCCAATAATCGCCCGCATCAACACATAGTTTTCTTTTGGGTTTTTAATCAAAGTACCCGCAACCAACCGTGCTATTTTTCAATGTTTTCAGGAAAACAAATATTGATTTGATCATGTACATTGCTGATTCTAAAGCATGGCCAAGCAGGTTAATATGATCGTATATACCCATGATGACATTAAGAGATGTCTAGCCCTATTCTGTGGTTATCAAGGTTCACATTTCCATAACCATCAAGGAGTTTCATGTGACAACGGGTATATCTACCAAATCCACAAAATAGCAATTTACAAAAAGTAATCGCATGCATAAAACAATTTGATGCACAAAAGGAATATAAAATACTGGGATCAATATGGTCAAAGGATGCTTGCCTTGCTTAATTGACGAATACGCCGAAGACGGGGATTGCGGTTGACGACGACGACGGAAACAACAACGTCGGGTTCTACACGTCGAACAACGGAAATAACGCAAAAACACTAACTTCAATAAGAGCGAAAGAAATAGATAGCAAGAACAAATAAACTCTGATAAAGAAATAGGGATTGCTCTTTATGAATCTATTAATCTTATTTTATGAATTTCAGATGCAAAGATTGGTTAGATTAATAGAATTAACCATGAATTACAAGGGTCAATGATTTTACTTATTCATAATATGAGTTCTGCCGATCCTTATCACTTACGGGTTTTGCTCTATTAGGATTCAGATTCGAAGCAAGATGAAATAAGAATATTTTCTTAGATTGCTACAGATCATATCTTAGAGATCATATCTAAGCTATTATTTACTAAATTCAGATTTAGATGAGCTGCTTTGCGAGTTATTGAAAATGCTTACATGATCATATTAGAGTATGAATGATTTGTTCTTTATCTTTAATTGATTTCGCTTAGAATTAGCTTTACGCAAGTTAGATCTTCTGATTTAGGCTACTAATATCATTTCCATGATGCTTGAGAAGGTTCTGGCGATACAAATAACTTAACTACGGATTCCTTCAATATTACCTAAAGTTTATTCATTTGCATTAAGGCCTAAAGTAATGTGATTACTTAGGGTTATTCAGCTATTATGATTAATATGTAAATCACAAAGAAATGAGATTATCTTTTCATAGCAGGGTAGTATATACCTTAGAGAGCACTACTAAGCTAATTTCATAAGTTTTTGGATTTTGGGCGAGACTATAGTCTTATCGCTAAAATGGTTCATGCTATACTTAAAGACTACTATTCAAAATCGGCAGGAAGGGAAAATAGGGATTAATGCTTAAGGATTTTGAGCTATTTGGAATAATATGCAAACTTTGATGAAATAAAGTTATTTCTTTAGGATATGGTAGAATGAACTTTGCTTAGTGATTCTAAACTAGATTTATAAGTTTTACGATTTAGATGTACATTATATTTGTTGCTAAAAAGGCTTAAGTGGCATTGTAAAGTTGACGTTATTCGGAATCGGCCAAAAGTGAAACAAAAGGTTAACACTTAAGGGTTTTGGACTAATAGTATTAATATGCAAACCTTAATGGAATAAGATTTTTTTCACAGAACATGGTAGTATGACCTTTGTACAGTGTTACTAAACTAATTTTACTGATTTTAGTATTTGGATGAGTTATTTTATCTATCGCTGAAATAGTCTAAATGACCATGTTGGAAATCTTAATTCGGCTACGATTCAAACTTAGTTTCTAACTACACTAAACAGGATTCTTGATTCATTTTTCAGGTGTTAGCAGAGTGAAACTCTAGAAATGTTTTAAAGTTAGTTTGACATTATTTTGACTTTAATCGCAATAGGTAAACTATTTACTTATTGTTATCATTAACATTTTCTTCCATTAAGAACATGAAAATTAAATCTTACTTTATATATTTTTACATGCATGGGTCCTTCTTGTTTTAGGAACCTAATACAATTTATTTCATCCTTTTATGAGTTATTGTGCACTTATTCTTGTATATGGTCATATTAGGGCTTACCAATGTTTGCAAGATAAGTAACTTAAACACTGATCAAAAGCTATATGTTTTTGCATGCCTGAGCTTCTCATAATTCCGAAGCACATAATCATTTTTTTTATCTTATAAGTTATATTTTACATGTGAGCAACATTGCCCATACTAGTGTGTTCATCCCATCTTAAATTTAAATAATTGTTCTATGATTCAAGAATTGAATATTTTTGTATATTTAAATTCATCTCAAAGTCAGATCCACACATATGAATTTATCTTATCATTTTATAGCTCATGGTGAATAACTTTTATTTAAAGTCCATAATAGGGTCCACTACTACAATGAGGCTTATATCAGACGATACGATCACGAGCGGTTTTGAAAAACCGTCGTGATATGGAATTATCCTGAGCGGTTATGTACTCAAACCGTCGGTGTAGATATCGAGATGGTTTTATATTACGTAACGATCAGTGATGCAAAAATATCACGAGCGGTTTCTAAATATGACCGTGCGTGATAGCTCTGATACTCATTACGAGATGGTTTCTAAGTAAAACCGTCAGTGAAATCCTGAGCGGTTTCTAAATATGACCGTCTGCGATAGCTCTGATACTCATTACGACGGTTTCTAAGTAAAACCGTCAGGAAATCCTGACGGTTATATAACACAACTGCGTCGTAATATCTCGATAGTCATTACTGTTGTTATATTTAGAAACCGCTCGTGATATTTTTACATCACGAGCGGGCGTAATATAAAACCGTCTGTGATGAGGTGAACTACACAAAGTGGTTCTAGCCAAAAAGCTATACTGTGATGTTCACCACATTCTGAGCAGTTTTATTTGAAACCGTCGAAATAATAAAAAATAGAAAATTTTAAATATTGATAATTACCTCTCTTGCCTTCTAATTTGAAAGAATTGAAATTAAATAATATTATATTTGAAATAATTGGAACTAATATTCCATTTGCAATAATAAAAATGGCGAAACAGATTCAAAACTTGAGAGGCCGTTTTGAGGCCCTAAATGACCTTTTTTGGAATTAAAATACTTGGCAAGACTTTCGCACAAACCGGCCAGGATCCGACCATCGATTTTGGCAGAGTAGTAATAGTAGTATTAAGATGGGTGAAATCTCCCTAATTTAGTATTTTTAAATTACGGTAAAACGATGTGCGATGACTTATCCGAGCGGTTCCTAACTTAGAACCGTCTGTGATAAGGGCTCATCACGAGCGGTTCTAGCCTAAACCGTCTGTGATGAGCCCTTATCACTGAGCGGTTCTAAGTTAGAACCATCTGTGATGTTAATTTTTACTGACCGTCTGTGATGACCTATTGTCATCACTGACACTTTGATACAGACGGTTCACAAAACCGTCTATGATGTGTTTTGTGAACCGTCTGTAATGTGTTGTTTTGTAGTAGTGGTCATTAGAAGATTTAAATTCCTAAAATTCATCCGTAGCTCAAAAATTAAGTATTTTCGCATATTAAGAATGTTACTGATTTTATATGATTATACAAATTTGTCCCACTGAAATTGAATCAAAACTACAAAAGATAATTAAGTTTCTATTGTCACTTAGTTTGGAAACTGCTGAAAAGGGGAATACGTTTTCCTGATAAGAAGGTGCATTTTACCCTTTCACTGGAGGCTCCCTTGTGACTCTAACTGGAGGGTCCGCGCAGAGAACGTAAGCGAGGCGGCTAGAAATGGCGGCAGCGACGGCGCTCCGTGAATCCGCTGGTCGACCACACCGGGGAGGAAGAACTCGGCGGCGAGTCTGGAAGTGGAACCGATTCGGCCGGAGAGCTTCCAGAGAGGTGCGCCCACGAGGAGGGGCGGCGGCGGAAATGGCGGCTCGCCGGAGGTGAAGACGAAGGCAACTCGGCTTGAATGGGTGACGCCTTGAGCATCCACGGGCCACTAGGAGTCCATTTCTGCAGTTAGTTCGGCCGGAGGAGCTTCGGTGTGGGCTGCCACCGTGCGACCGGAGGTGAGGAAGAAGGGCGCACGACGCGGCGGCGCTGCAGGCGTGAAGAGCTGGAATGGAGGCTTGCGCTGAAGTCAGTGGGGGCCAATGATGCTCCACGCGTGAGGAATTGGAAGGAGGATCACTCAATCACTCGCATTTTGCTTCGCACTCTAGCATCGAGCTTGACTATGGCGAGAATGGGGATGAAGTTACGGCATTTTGGTGGAAGAGCAAGGGAAGACAGAGGGGAATGAGGAAGGGCCTCTTTGCGGTCACTAAGGAGCAGCTTATAGCCAAGGAGTGGAGGCGAGTGAGTGGGATTCGTGGCAGCAATCAAGCTTGGCGCAGAGCTTCGGAGAATTCGCCTCTTCTTCGGTGGAACGAACGGCGGTTGAGGACGATGCGTTCGGCAGCAAGGCTCTGGGTCCATTGCCAGTGGTGGGAGTTTCAACATTGCGCCAACGGAACGGGAAATCAACGAATGGCCCGCATGGCAGTGACTAATCAAATTTCTTGTTTCGGATTTTTGTTTTTGATTGAGATCAATTGAAGTATATTAGTTTTCAAATTTTGTTTTTCAAAAGGATTTGATCTCAGAATGCTTATGTAAAATTTTCAACTCCATTTGTGATTCCATTATTTTATGTGAATTCTAACAATGCATTATTTGGATTTAAAAGTCATCTTCTCTTTTTGCCTCTTCATTTCTTTATGCGTAAAATTTCATTTGGTAGCTAAATTATTTAATTGAATGATCAGAGTTCTCATGGCAAATTTTCTAAATTTTACTTTTACATTTTTGCCTTTTCCTCTTTTTCATTCTTTGTTTCCATTTGTTGAATTTTTCATATAAAGAACTATTCCAAAGAAATCCAAATAAAATTCAATAATGCCAAGAAAACTCAGAAGTAATAATATTCAACTTAAATTATTCATTTTCACTTTTATTAAATTTTCGGGATGTTACAACTCAATATCTCAACTTACTATATCTTTTGGTTCTATCCAAATAGGTTGTTAGTCAAGTCTTTTACAATTAGGATTTTTTTAGCTATATAAGCCAACCTCCTGTACTTGTAATCCTTGAAGCTGATAGTGGATTGTTTCTCATGGTTTTTTCCGCAAGGGTTTTGTAATGTTAAACTTGTCTCCTGTTATTTGTGCTGTGGTAGTCCTAACAGATGTGTGCAAGCGGCGTCGTTGGGAATTTTGTGATCTTGGTGTAGGCCCACTCGTTAAAAAAAACAATTGTTTTATTGGTTATTGCAAAGGGTGGTGTAATTTAGGTAAAGTACATATGAACCCTCATGAGTGAATTGCTCGCAACAACCATAGAGAAAGAGTGTATGCTAAAGTGTCCCAAAAAGCTAGCTAGCACCCGTAGTGACCCGCACTAAATAATGGACCAATTAAATGCCAGTCACGTAGAGCAAAATGTACAAGGCAATGAGCAAGTCAGTCAAAAACGAATCTTGCACTTTTCGTCGATTTTGTTATTGTGCAAGTGGAAATTTTAGAACGATGATTTTGTTATTTTGCATTCCATGAGCATGTGCAGCGTGATAGTTTAAATAAATTGGTTACAAGACGAAGTCATGCACACCAGAGCAGCTAGCCAGCTATATATACATCAGCTGCACATTGTTGTTCCAGGAAAGACATTCAGGGGCTACTGGTATTGCATTGTTGTTTCGGCTCAGCTGCCCACCGCGCATTTCTTCGCTTCTCATTCTGAGACTAGCTAAAGGGTATGTTTCCTATCCTACAAAATTCTTGTAAGATCTGTTCTACACAAATTCTTGGTGTGGTTGGCCAATTTACAGTTGAGAATTTTAGGGTATAAATGGCGTAGTCCAACGTTTTTATTCTGCTAATTGAGCCACTTCCAAATTAATATAGTATATGTGAATCCCTGAGTTGGGCCAAATCGTCCGGCTAGGCGGTCAACAATTTTTAGATTCATTTTGTAGCTCTCTCTCTCTCTCTCTCTCTCACACACACACACACACACACAGATAATGTTTACGCTAGGAATCACCATTTTTTGGTATATAATATATTTTGAACCGTGATATGCTGTTGGTTAGTTCACTTATTTGATTCCTTATAATTTACGAATTTATGACCATTTTCTTGCGTTAAGATGAGCCCATTAGAAAGTCCATAGTTTGGACTCTATGTAGTATGTGCAATGCATTCTATAGTACACTAAAGCATGCATACTAAGGCGCGCTTGCTCTCATCCAAGTCTTTGAATGTGACCAGAAATGGGATGTGGACCTAGCAAACCGAATGACATACAAGTGGGGAATTACTCGTTACAAGACCTCGTAGAAAGCACGAATACTTTCTCTCGCGACAACCATAAAGATACTGGTGGGTTTGGAGCGGTTTTCAAGGTATGGCGTTTCCTTCACTTTCTGTTTCTATAACCGACGGAGGAGCCGTATGACCATGTCCATTTTAATTAACAAGACGTACTTAACTCAACAGGGAACACTTCCAGATGGGAGAGTCGTTGCTGTGAAGAGGCTTCTGAACACCCTGAGAATCGATGATACTGCACAGTTCGTGGATGAGGTTAATAATCTTAGGACGCTGAGCCTGAAACATAAAAATATTGTACGGTTACTGGGTTACTGCGAGCGCACACGCCGGAGCCGGTTGGGTCGTGATGGCATACATGTTGAAGAAAGATTGCTCTACTTCGAGTATTTTTCTAGGGGAAACCTTCAGAGACATTTGGGTACGTACGGATATACATACTAGTTTGCCTCTGTTTCTCTTTTTAAATACCCGAAATTGTGCAAAAAAAAAAAACCTATCCATCACTCTGAATTTGGGAAACACGTTCACAACTTATTTTATGGCATTTAAAGCTCTCTAAGTTTTCCCTGTACGAAAAATCTGCAGAACAAAATTTCTAATTTAGCTTACTAGATCAAGAATTACGATGTTTTTTAGTGGCACAAAAAATTTTCCATCCTAATAAATG
Organism: Guadua angustifolia; assembly: GCA_036346375.1. Lineage (NCBI taxonomy): Eukaryota > Viridiplantae > Streptophyta > Magnoliopsida > Poales > Poaceae > Guadua > Guadua angustifolia. Next base: position 42,481,325 of record CM070520.1, on the reverse strand, counting down.
CCAGGGGCGGATCCGGAGTTATTGAAATTAATTTTAAAACACTGATATTGCAAGATAAATTGATAAGTTTGAAATAATTATTGCAAGATTGACAAAACTTTAGGTAAATTGATAAGTTTGAAATAATTATTGCAAGATTGACAAAACTTTACGTCATTGGTATTCTTTTACCCATGATGAGTTGCATGTTGTGGCAAACATAGAATTCACATTGGTTAGTGCCTTTTGGCTGCTGGTAGTAGTGCTAAAATAGAATTGGTTAGTTTCAGAGGCATTATCACGGAGTGTGATATAAGATTATTGTGTACTAGCAGATATCAAAAACTTAAAATCATGCTTCAACTTCGACCCGTACTTGGATGGTCCTCCACAAGCTCTGTACACTTTGAACGACCTGTTGAGTAATTTTACGACAGGTTTCAAGTTGTGGCTAATGTCCTTTAAGGAATCAAGATAAATTAATCAGTTCTGTTTTGGTACAATTATAATTAGAACCTAGTGAAGCCTATATAGGTATGTCGCCATGGCATTGACCCTAACTTTGAGTTGCATGTAAGGCCCTGTTTAGAAGCAATGTATTTTCATAATTTCTAGGTAATACCATGGTTTCTAAGAATACCATGGTATTTTATACCATGAAGTGTTTGGTTACTATGCCAAAAGCTTTGTATTAAAAACCATGGATTGGTAGATACCATGGTATTTTTGGAGTATTTAAAACTTCACTCCAACCCAAAGTTTTCATGGTTTTTGCTAGCTCCTTGTCTATTTCCACTCAAATACCATGGTTTGTGATGTTGCATCCAAACAGTTGGTAGTTCCAAGAAATACCATAGTTTTAAAGGAGTTTGGTAAAACCATGGTATTCATGACAAAACAATTGCAAATCATAGTATACTAAAACCATAGTTTTGAAATATATTGCTTCCAAACAGGGCCTAAAGTACAAATCAACAAGTACAACAACTAGTGAAGCATTTAACCCCGGTTGAGGGGTGAAAGTATGAATTTTGTATCTTCTGAGCCACCAATTCATTTTTCATGTACTCCTAGATGACTTGTAATTTATCGTCCATGATTTGCTTCAACACTATGTTTGGGTCAAGGAAATCTGCTGGTTTTCTCTTTTTTTGCTCAAGGATTATGTATCTATATATACAAAAGCAAAGAGTTATATATATACCTTATATATATATATGATATTTATCGGTATTACACGAATGTACATAGATTGTGATTACACACACAATGTCCAGTATCTCAGGAGTGAGGTGTCGAGATTGTAGAGATCAAACAAGTCGCTGAAGTTGACCTTGAAGAAGCCCTCGATGACTGGTGGAAGAAATGCTACTCCTTGAACCTAACTGAGATACTCGATATCTGTTCTGCCAGGTACGAATGATTATCCTAGCTTGTATTTCTAGGCCAATGGAAAATCAGGGGCCTCTATGGTCACTTCGATTTGCCCTTGTCACCGTCTCACCATCTATTATAGGTCGTCTTCATGAGAGACGACTGGGCCTGAAGTGTAGTACTGGGCTGTGCCATACGGGACATGGTAGTTGATTTGGTGGCCTACTTTGGCATAGCACATGGCTCTAGCAGTGCTGGTAGCTCCGATGCAGCAAGTGGCTCATGTTGTGTGTGTACCTTCGGTGTTGGAGGACGGTTGTTGAAGAACCCTCTTAGGCCATTGGATGAATGTGCCAATAGCATCACCTAGTGTCACGATCTTGTCATTTGGGCACATCTCCAGCGTGATGGCCTTACAAATTTCATACACACCATTGACATTCACCTTTGCATAAGCTGACACTACCGGGCGACCGTGCACCATTGCCCCTTGACCGAATGGATACGCATGCTCCCAACCAACCTGGAGGGAAACAGAGCCATTGGCAAGCCTCACTTAGAGATTACATCGTGTGGCCTCCCACATAATGGTACGCAATTAGCTAAAACATCCAACAGGTCTATCTACAGAGTATTCCAGACATATATATTACCTCGATGTCATCAATAGAAAATTTGCCATCGTCTACATACGCCTTAGAGGCGAATCTTGCATTACCCGATAGTTAGTTGGACTAAATTGCATTGATGCTTCTGGGGCTTGCGTAGTCCATACATGCCTCTCCACAACCACCCTTTGCTCAATCATTTCCTTAATGCTTCTTAGCTTATCATTGAATTGCGCTCTCAGCCTTTCCTCAACCCTTTCATCAATGATTGCTATTAGCCTTTCCTCGTGCTCGGCTTTAACTCTTTCCCTACTCTGGTATGTGTCAGAGCCCTATGATAATCTTGTTTTTTAGGGAATGAAAACACCTTCACCTTTTGTGTGACCCGAGTGCATCTTGTTTCCCAAGCCATTGATAGTACATCTTTCTCCTGTCCAAGTGAAAAGAACCTTGCGAAGATTCTACACTCAACGTTTCCCACAAGAGCCTGACATGTCATCTCACTTATAATTATGAAGTTATAAAGTAATTATAAACTAGGAAGTAGGATATCTTACCAAACGTTGGGGCACTTCCTCATCCATGGGGTTTCTAAAGGACACGGTGCTCAAAGATGTGGGATTTGGCCTCACTCTTAGCCAGTTTTGAGCGAGTGGGTCTATGATCAAGGCAAATGGCGAGGACACCTCTGTTAGGATTGTCTTCTCGTCCTCCCTCCTTTATTGCATGCTCTTACCCGTGTACCCAGTGGTGCCGAGTCTGTGGAGATGGGTGTTTTTGGCCTGGAGGGCCTTATGCGCTTCGTTTTGATGCATGAATTCTTTCATCATCTTTACCTCAATAAAATTTTTTCACACGTCATCATCAATTAACCCATACTTAGAGAAGGAGTAATTTCCTTCTTAATATATTCTATGACAAGTGTGCTCTTAAAGTTCTTCCACGCCTGTGCCACTACTAGTAGTGCATACCATCGCACTAGGTGCATGGTGTCTTCTGAGATCTCGAACAATGCAAAAATTTCTGTCATCAGATTGTTGAGCTCCTCGTCGATCAACGACTTCTAGGATGGATAGGTGATGGGAACCTGTTCCCGTCTAACTATCCCGTACAATATCCGAAATGTTGTCGTTGCCTTCTGAAGTTGAGTAGAGGCCCATCCCGTGGATCGACAGTCATGATGGTATATCGGTCCATGGGCTGCTTATTTGCTCCTATTGGATCGCGAGTCATTTTTCCTTTCATAGGCTCATCACATCCTTTCGGACGATGAAGAATGAGGGACATCATCTTCTTTTGACTAGATTGTGTTGGTAAATCAACAATTCACAATTTAAGAAGAGGAAAGTAAATTAGATCTTGATTTAAGAGAGTTAATTTTTATCTAGGATTATGTTGGACGATTGTCATTATCAGCACTGTATTTGCAAGATGAGAGATATTTTGTCCACTATATGATTATGGTTCAAAAAGGGTTTATTTATTCTTTAGAACAAGGAAAGATTAGATCACTCTGCTCTCTTTCGCTACTCTATTTTAGAAATATCTATCTCATAATAAAAGAAGAAGAACAATGTAAAGAAACTGAGTGTTCGAGCACTCAAAACCCCTCGAGCCTACGCGCTCGAGCTATGTCTAACCTATAAACAAATGTTAAGACAATGATTGAAAGAATAAAGTAAGAAGAACAATTAAAGAAACATGGTTCCGAGCATCAAGAACTCCTCAAGACCTCGCGCTCGAGCACGCTTGGATCCACGTGTCCAAGCACGCCACAAACTGTGCGTTCGAGAGTATTTCCTAACCTTAAGCCCTATTTTTATTTGTTGTACTCAGCTATTTACACACACATATATATACGCACATTCATATTTGGATATTGAAATTGAAGTCAAATGAAATTGGCATAATGATCTTATGCACACACCACATTGTTTACTTGCGGCATAAGCATATTTATTATGACTTTAAATCCAAGCATAAGTACTCATAATAAGGTATTTAAGCAAGTACTTTGAATGACAGAGTACTCTCAGGTGTCAGGCTGCTAAGGTTAGACCTTCAGCCTCGTCGCCACAAGGTGTAGAGCTGCTAGATATTAATATCTTACCTCCACTATACTAGGGTCAATTAATCACTAGTTTAATTAAACAGTTATCTAAGCAAATAAGGTCTTAAACTCTTACCTTCCTAAATTATGCACCATAAAGAATTAAGTACCAAATTTTGCTTATTCACATGAAACAAGTTCAGAATAGTACTGTTCGGCCAAGACACAATATAAGAATATCAATATGACGAGACCAAGGTGAATAGGAACAAAGACTATATATTAGAACTACAACCACAAGCTAGTCAAGATATGCAGTGATAATCATATGAACATCAATCTCATAGTCAATATGAAGCATCAAATTAATACTTTCTAACATTAACAAAAGGTAACCATCAAGATTCTTTGAAATTGTTTAATTCAACTTCTAAAGACCCTAATTACATCATTGAGCTTGTGGTTGATGCATATTTTTCAAAAAGATTATATACCAAATAAAAAGGGTCAGATTTAGAAATAATGTTAGAGAGAGGTTATTAATAAAATATTTTACCCCAACATACTACTAAGATTTCTTTATGCTTAGAGCCCCAAACTCTCCTGTGTCCGCTCTAAAAAAAATTCCAAACATGGCCAAATTGGAAATTATATTAGGGGTTTGCGAAACAGTTGTGAGATTGTTATGGCGAGCATATTGTCTGGTGCACCTACTATATAGGCAGTTTCTATATCAACTAGCCAGGGCCACGCACTACACTGCGTCGTGTGAAATCTTGTCTTTATTTTTTTGCGTAATGCCGGTTTTCTTGTTGATCGCTAGAACCTATCGGTGAGTCCGTGGACTACTATAAACCGTCGGCAATTCTGTTGTTTTCGTTTTTGAGAGAAAACAAACGTATTTTCTTCTTTTTTTTTTGCGTAATTTCGGTTTCCCTATTTTTTTAAAAAAAGGGTCTAAACATAATTTTGGTTTTGTCCAGGTCCGTTTTGCTAAAAACTGCTGGGAGGACTGAGCGTAAACATGGAAGGACCTAAATGTAATTTTAGATTTTTGGATCCTTTCTGTTAAAAACGTGGAAGGATCTAAATGCAATTTTGAAATTTATGGAGAAGCTTCTGTAAAAAGCGATTAGGTGGCGCGCTGATAGGCTGCCAATTCTCTCCACTAATACATACATACATACATACATACATACATACATATATATATATATATATATATATATATATATATATATATATATATATATATATATATATATATATATATATATAATATAGATTACAGCACAGTGCTCACATGCCGAACTTTTGTTTTGTTGAAATTTTATTCCTCTTCCCCCAAAAGCAGCTTTGCTACATCGTCGATAGTGGATGGTCTAAAGCATTGGTAGTGGACTGCAGGTATAGTAGTGAAATTAAAATACAAACCATTGCCTTCTCCTGGGGCTCAGCCTACTTGTCGTACTTCTTTTGTGACAATGGCAAATCTAGCTGCTGGGATGCATTAAATTATAGCTGATTGGCCCCATGGTACAGATTAACTATTAAGGTCATGTTTAGATAGACTAGAGCTAATTGTTAGCTGGCTAATGGCTAGAGCTAATTGTTAGCTGGCTAATAATTAGTCCATCTAAAATTAGACTAGGGTTGTTTAGATACATGGCTAATGGTTGGGCTAATTTCTTTGAAAAGTCATGTCTACCCCTCATAATATGTCTGCCCCTCATAATGGCGAGGGTATTTCAGACTTTTCCCAGTGTGTTACATGTTTTTAGTCCAAATTAGCTCCCACCCACCAACTAATTGACTAATTGTTAGTTGAGGGGTTGGCTAAAAATTAGCCCACCTATTAGTCTTCCTGTTTGGATAGATTAGGACTAATTTTTAGTCAGCTAACAATTAGTCCAGAGATCCAAACATAGCCTAAATACAACTCCCAAAATGTAACCTAACCAGTTGTACACTTTTGCAGAAGAGATGTTAAGAGTACATGACCAGTTGCAGATTCGCAGCATAGCCAAAAGATCGTGCGCGCGTGTTATATATATATATATATATATATATATAATGTACTTCATAGATTACTCTATCTATGTATAAAATTGTAGATTCAAATTCATTATATATCAAGAGTTATAAGAAAGAAAAAATTACGACAAGTTTAAATTCTTAAAACTTGTCAGAATTTTCTTTTTGTAACTCTTGATATATAATGAATTGATTTGCTTTCATACATATGTAGAGTAATCTATGAAGTACATCTATAATTTTCAGAATTTTTCACGACTTTTTTTAGTTGGTGTATGCAGTGTGTACAGGAGGGCTTGTGTGTGCACAGGATCGCTGCCTATATATATATATATATATGTGTGTGTGTATAACTAGTATAACTAGCTTAAAAAAGACTCAATTAAGTGCAACACTAGCCCCACGCCTAGCATGTTTGCCCTTGAGAGCTAGCTCTTCCTCTAAAGCTATTCAGTTGACAAGGCCTTATTTTTATCTTCCAAATGAAAATTATTTAGGTTTTCATGTATCATGCATGCATGTCTATAAATCATATCATGTGCTATTTTTGAGCTTGATCAGGATTCAGGAGTTTCATAAGTGTGAGTGTGTTATGCTGACTGTAACACCCCGACACCCCATGCCCTGGATGTTACCCTCACTAGCACCAAGAACGTCAAATCACGAAGATTAAATATTAACCATGAGGCAAACAACTAGGAGGTTGTCGAAGTTAATAAAAATTTCGTGACACCTCCCTAAATGCTAGGACATCCACTCGCAGAGCGAAGACATTTGCAGCTATATGATATCATTCTAGCAGGTCCTTAGTTAACCAATCACACAATCAAGGAGATTAATAAATTCCACCGCATAATTATCACAGGGCAGGGACTCATTAAACATAAATGCAAACACCCTTTTTACAAGAATTTTCACAAGCTAATAAGATCATAATCATAAATCAATATGACGGAGAGGTGATGATGTGAATGTGATTGTGCTACTACCCCCATCCATGCATGCCGGCTTCAGTACACCTACACACATTAAAGAACAAGCGTGAGTTCAAACTCAGCAAGGTACATGAGAATAACAATTCTAATTTTATCGAAGTAAAACAAGAGCTTGATCATAAGAGCAAGTAACTTCAAAGAAGCAACATCCGAACAATACGCGTTTATTTCTACTTAAGGCAATAATTTGGCCATACCCAGAATTTCAGCAAACAAGACGTTCACGTGATAATAAAACCATCTAACACCCACGAACCTTTACTTATCGCTTAAATCACAACGTTTCCCAACTCAACCACCCTTATTTGCAACTCAAATCATTTTCATCAATATTAGATAAGTTCAAAACTCAAATTCACAACACGATAGTCATATAATATAATTAGCACGGCCTTGAGATGCGCTAACTCTTCGAATTCGATTCAACCTTCCTTTACCATCACCGCAACTCATAGTTGCAATGCTATGCAATGCGATATGCTTCCATGTTCAAATGCACTCTTCAACAAGTATACCGGTCACCCACCATTGAAACGATCCATGATGACCTTCTCATTCACATGCTTATATACTTTCTGACCACATTCTCATTTTATGCAATGCAAATGCAATGCAATGCAATGCGTCATGCCTCTGGCGTAGCTTTATACGGTATTGCCGAGCACCACTGTCGTCGTGCCCTCAACCCAACCATCTGTGGAAGGACTGCCGAAGCAGATTTGCCGCTACCGATGGCGGGTCTCTATTTCTTCACCGCTCCCATCACGCCCGATTGGATGGAGGCTATGGCGAGATCTCTGAGCACTCGGATTAGTCATATATTCCATATGACTTTCTCACCGACACAGCTCGATGCACTTTTCATGAATGCACTTAGCGAATGTCATTCCCACAAACTTATGCATATTCTTCACATTTATAACGTTATGATCACAAATGACGTCTATACTCTTATAAATAACATACTCGCAAGCTATGGCTACAATCAAATTATTCTCATGATTTCCAACATCCATGTTAGCCTAACCATACTAACGAACATCTAAACGATTCGCACACATACTCAATCCCATTTCCCAGACAGGGCACAGTTAAGCACAACCCTTGCAATTTAACCACGAGTACCCACGTACCCCATACTTGCTACTCACTGCAATATTAACAAAGAAACAGTAAACTTACCAAGATTACGGCTTACAAATGACCACTCCAATCCAATAGCTAATCACGCGCTCGAAGGGACGATCACCAATATAACTCATACTTTCCCCAATCAATAGAAGATTAGGCATAAACAGATAACTAACAGCGAATAGTTCAATTAGGCACACTACTCGATGTACTTGCCTTTACCGATGCGCGAGACAACTCGGGACCAAGACCACACCCGAAGACACTCCCTGAAAACAACGATTGCGTACAAGGATGGGTCAAGGTCCGACTCAATACATGCCGAAATCTCAACATATGCCAAAGATAGCCCCAATTCCCACTAATGGACACTCAAGACAACACACTAGGCGATAGATATTAAACCTCAATAATAAGAGAATACATTGACAACTCTCTCAAGTGGGAAGCTTATGCATAACCAAAAATAACCATGCACATACAACTATTCTAGAACAGCCATAATGCCTCTATTGAATCGAAGCGGGCACATCAAGTGAACAATTGAAATAGATGCAAGATAACACAAGTATTCATTGGTCATCAACTGAACAAGAAATTTGGGATTGCACAAAGGACCGAACATCAATAACAAAACAACACAGGCACCCTTTCTATGCCTTAAAATGCATACACCCAATACCATCCTAGAAAGCGAAGGCATTCATGCATACTTACAGTAATGAACACAAAACACGATAACCCCACATGTTTTTAGACCTCATAATTCTTCTCGGACTCACGACAATAAAATAGAACTAGCATGCATGGACATATATAGGTATGCACACAATTTAAGAATGCATCAATTCTTGCCTACCAATCCTATGACTCAACTTTGGCACACTTAATTCACTATGATACCATATCAAAACCTACTAGGCATTACATCAAACACATGGCGGGCACAAAGAAACATCCATACATTGAGCATATATTAAGTGATTCGACAACATGCACCTTATCAATCACAATTGTACAAAGGGCCAACATATGGGATCATGCACACCTCAAACAACAAGGTGCATGCCAAAACAATTCATTCTCATGAAAACCCTAGCTAGGCATTTCATCAAACACCATGTAGGCAAGCTATCCCCCCAAAGTAATACCTCACGGCCGCTTCCATGGAGAAAGGAGGTGCTAGCCAAGGGTGGGCGCGAGGGTCTCGAGAACGCCGAGAGGGCAGGAGGCAGGGGCTTCAGGGCGCAGTAGAGGCGACAGGGCAAGCCTCGGCGGACTTCGAAGCTTCGGAGAATAGGCAGGCGTCGCCTACCGAGGGCGAGGTGGTGCCAGTGGTGTGGTGGCGGCAGGCAGCAGCCGAGGGCTCGGCGGAGCTTCAGGCGAGTGTGCCGGCTGGGGGCCTTGACGCCACGCATAAGAGAGCTTGGGAAGAGCAGCCAGGAGGAGAGTCTTTGGAGGAGGTCTTGGTGGTGCTTCTTTGCACTCTGCAACTCTTCTGAAGGTTCGCGGGAGGGAAGGACACGCCGACGATGGGAAGGAGCCATACTGGTGGGCTGGAGCTTCTTAGGAGCTAGAGTGGGGAGGAAGACGGTAGGGATGATTGGTGTCGGCGAGGCGAAGGGAAATAAGCGAAGCAGCTCGGCTGGAGTGGGGAGGTGGTAGCTTGAGGAGGGAAGGCTTCGGCGGGAGTGGGAGCCTGAGGAGGAGAGCTAACTTGGGAAAATATCTGGCCCAAGCAAAAGAATGGCGACCACACACCCAAATAGGAAAGAGATGAGCTTAGAGGAAAGTATGTGAGGAGGGAAAATCCAGGAAAAACCCTTCCAAATCCTAAAACCCTAACCCAGCACCCCAAGCAGGGCACCACCCCGAGATTTCACCTTAAGCAGCCAAAACACTCCCGGCAGAAGGCCCAAAATTGAAGCGAGGTTTCGCAGTATTACACTGACACATGACAAGATGCTGACACATCACAATATGCTTCTACATTTCTTCTCAAACTAACTAAAAGTCAACTATGGTAAGCAAGAATCTATCAGTAGTTGGCATAATGGTAACATGATTGCATGAATCACTCCATTCCGGGATAAAGGTTGTTATATAAGTTTTACTACATATCGACAATGCCCAGGATTTCTTTTGGAAACAGCTAGAAGATTCTCTGTCTCTATCTATATATGTTGCAAGATAATTGTTTTTCCAACCACTCCAAAGATCACAAATGATGGGTCATCACAATTCACCAAGAAGTTGCATGGGTAGGGATCTAGTGGGACTATGCTGGCACGATGACATCACTAATTATTGGCCGCATTAACATAATCACCCCAACATGTCATTTTAATTTAGTTATGCATGCTAGGGACTCTGAGCGAAGAAGAATATGTCGTTAGTGTGCACCTCTCGAGGGAGGAGGTTTGGCCGAGGTGGAGGCCATCGAGGGGGAGGAGGATGGCAAGGGGGTGGAGGCCACGTTGAGGGAGAGGAGGCCGGCAAGGGGATGGCTGCCCATGAGGGAGGTGGTGGGCTAGGGTTAGGGGGGAAGAGTTCTGCATTTCTGCACTTGGTTTGGATCGATCAGTGGTTAAGAGAGTTTGATCAGAGATGGTTCTAGTATAGAACCGTCTTTGCTGTACACACATCGCAGACGAACCGTTTCTGATGTTCTACCATTTGGTCTAATTCTTTCTAAGAGCATATGTGAAAACATACACAAGTACTAATTAGAGATCTCTAGATCTTTATGTAATTTCTTTCAACTTGATAAACTTGACTCTAAAGGTACTTTGCACCATGATGTTATACATTTTATGGTGCAATGAATGTATGTAACCTATATATTATAGTGCAAATAAATCAGATACATACATAAAGATATTTCGACTTTCGAGCGTTTCATTAAAAACAACTTTATTATGCTGGAGAGTGCACTTAAATCAATAATTGATTTTTTAAATTTATTTTACACATGACAAATAAACATAACTACCTCATCATAACTCCACTTATTTATTCTTTTGTATAAAAATTAGCCATTCATGATGATCAACATGTGTGTAGCTAACTTCCTCAGATTGTTCTTCCTGGACTGTGATGCTATTGTCGATAGGAGACAACTCATCAAATTGATTGTATTCTTCCTCATCTACTATATTCTTAACTCCAACAATCATCCTTTTTCCAGAAGAACTAAACGGCACTTCTTATTAGACGGGTCGGTTACATAAAAGACTTGAACAACTTGGTCATCAAGTACGAATGGTTCATCTTAGTTTTCGATATGTTTGAGGTCCACAATAGTGACGCCGTACTTATCAACCTTCACTTGCTAGAGGTGGACCTAACGGCATCAAAATAAGGGGATCTTGAATAGTATGTAGTCAAGCTTCCAAATCTCCTTTATGAACCCATAATAAAAGTTCCTTGTTGACCCGGCAGTATTGAACACATCAATGTGGATATCGCTATTTTGGTTTGTGCTCTTCATATCCTGATCTCTCGTGTAAAATATGTACCCATGTAAGTTGTATCCTTTCCATATCACAACTGTAAATATTGGCCCTTTTGCCAACCATGTTACCGTATCACCTGACGAGCTCCTAGTGATGGGTCGCTCCTTGAACCATTTGTTGAACTGAAGGTTATGTTGTCTCATAATCTAAGACTCCTACCATATCGGATTCTCTTGCTATAGCCAATGCGTATGCTCATCGATATATGGGGATACTGTAGCCATATGTTGCAAAACCATAAAATGGGCTTAAGCACACGTAGTTGAATCAGGCGTGATTGGTTTCCTTCTGATGGTCCCGATGCCCTCGAGCCTACCCTCACAGCGAGATTGAAACACACCTATCAGTTCGATTTAAGCCATGTAATCGACACAAAAAATTGTCGATCTCTTCGGTTACATAATTTCGACAATGCTACCCTCTGGCCTAGATCAATTCTGTACATAGGACTTGAGAATTTCCATGTATCTCTCGAACGGGTACATGCTACGTAGGAACACAGATCTACACATCTTTATCTCTCTCACAAGGTGAAATAATGAGATGGACTATGATATTGAAAAGGGACAATAGAAAATACATCTCAAGATTACATAAAGTCATCACCACCTCGCTCTAAAGAGCATCTAGTCCTTCGAGATCAATGACCATTTGAGCAATTGTGTTAAAGAAATGACAACCTCGTGATTATCTTCCTGATATTTATTTGCAAAATATTCGTAATTGCGATAGGAAACATTTGTATCATTAGCACATGATAATCATGAAACTTCATGTCAGGTAATTTCAATTCTTACATCGAAATAAGTCTTTGCATGTTGGAGGAGTAATCGGATAAAACTTTCACACCATGCAAGCGCTGGCATAGTTCAGTTCTCTCAGCCTTGGATAGAGTGTAACAAGCCAGTTCACAGTATGTTCGGCTTCTATCGATCTCTTTTGGTGTTAACTCAAGTCTAATGCCCACATCGACCAAGTCAAGTGTGCATTGATACCATCCTTTGTTTTGCCCTTAATGTTCAGTAAGAGACCAATTCAGCTATCATATACATTCTTCTCTACGTGCATGATGTCAATGCAGTGCAAACTTCTAGATGCTCTCAATGTTGGGGAAGCGGTATGCTACGCTAGCACAAATTAAAATTTCTACCGCATAACCGGAAAAGCTACTCGCAAGAAAGGATCACAGATTGGATTACCACTAGGCCGCGATTCTTGAATCCTTAGCGTTGGTGTAGTGGATCGTCTCGCCTTGGCGGATCGTCCTCGCTTGTCGTCGTCCTCGCGGATCGTCCTCGCCGTGGATCGTCCTCCACGCGGATCGTCCTCCTGCCGCGATAATAGCAGCGTCACCACATGATCCACCGTCCGGGATGGAACGCCGTGCGTCGCGTGCAACACGCGTCGCTCGGCAAGGGCAATGAGAGGTGGAGGCTAGGGTTACGGGCGTGAGCAATCGCTGCCGCCCACCCTTCTCCTCTCCTTATATAGCCACGTGGCGAAACCCTAAGCCGGGCCCATCGTAGCGTTAAGCCCACGAGGTCCATTAATTACGGATCAATCCGAATTAATCGTCCCAGCCGATTAAGTGTGTGACCTGTAGGTTCATGTACATTTGGACATAGATTCGGAAAACCCTTTTTCCAATCCAATAGCCGGCGGCGGTTCCTTGCGAGCATGCCAACTCCCAAGCATATGATCAAATCGGATAGAATCTTTCAAAAGTACTCATGTAATAATCCTTTGCCAAACTATATGAAGATCGAACTCAAGCGAAGTATGTCATCCTTTGATAGTTCAATCCATCTCTCGTATCCGTGATATATTAATAAGTTGTGATTGACTTCTCAATCACGGCATGGCCATGCACTTCCTTAATCATATCACAATTGGCCTAGACATATATCTCCATTACTGGAGTGGCAAATTCCATCTTATTTGTCCACTTCCTCTTGCACATTTCATAGCAAACATGAAAGCTACCTTTATAACTATCCGTTTAAGGAATAGCGTTTGGTGGCCCCAAGGTAAACTATTACACATGTAGGGAATGTGACAATCTCAGGTCTAAGGATCATACATCCACTATGTATGAGATACTTGATGACACATAAGAATGTAACATTCTCGGATGTCCCATTTAGGGTCTATCTAACCCATGTTCTTCATCATGAGTTCACATGTATTGATGATATCTCCATATCCTATGATCTATGAAACATAATCATCGATCAATACATGTCTTTGATCTATTCATCGTTGTCCTATACGATGATACCCGATCGAAGATACTTACGAATTATATCAATAAGTAGAGAGTTTCATAAGCAAGTCACATACTTGCTGATCAATATAATGATATACATTCATTGGACCAATAATCATATTATTATTCATAAGCATAGTCATGTTACAATCATCTATATGACTGTCTCAAGGGCATAACACCAACACTCAATAAGGTAGGTCCCAAAATATTGGTCTCTTCTACCAAATGCTTTTCTCACAGGTCCTCAATTTACATCCTTTTCCATGTGCAACATCCATATCCTTAACCATATCATAAATATCTCTCTTACTTAAAGGCCTTAGAATCTCTCTTGCTTAAAGGTCTTGGAGCTCAACCGTCCTTATTCCTTCCATCAAATTGTTTCTTCATCTTGTGATAAGGGTAATTCTTCTGAAGGAATCTACTATGACGCATGTACACGGTTTTGCACGACTGATTCAGTCACACACTCTCGGTATCATCTAACCTATGAGTACAGGTTTTGCCTCCTTTTGTACTCTAGCCCGATAGGTTAGTAAAGGCAGGATAATCATTTATGGTGCAGAACAACAAGCATGCAATGTGAAGTTCTCCCATTTGTACGCATCCCATACTTGTACCCCGTGAAACTACAATGTTTTCAAATCTTTCACCAATGGTGCTAGGTACACATCAATATCCTTCCCAAGTTGTTTTGGGTCTTGGATAAGTATAGATAATAAAATGCACTTTCGCTTCATAGACAACTAAGGAGGAAGGTTGTAGATATAGAGATTCACGGGTCAAATGCTGTGTCGACTGCTCATGTTACTGGAAGGATTTATTCCATCTGTACTCTATCCAATCCTTATATTCCTTGGTTCTGCACTAAATTCTTGAAACCTGATATCGATGTTTTTCCACTAGGTGGAATCAGTAGGGTGTCTAAACATTCTATCATTCTTCTGCTCCTCCAAGTGCTAATGCAGCAGTTTTACCTCCTTTGGGTTCACAAATAAATGCTTCAAACGGAGAATTATAAGTAAATACCATGCCACCTTAGCAAGAGATCCTTTCTTCACCTCGATGCCCTTGCCATCGTCATCTAATTGATTTTTACGCTTGTACCAAGATACGTTGCATAGTGGACATACATGCAAGTTTGCGTACTCTTTGAGATAGAGGATTCAGTCGTTCAGATATGCATGTATTCTTTCTACTTCCATTCCCAAGGGACAAAGAATCTTCTTAGCTTTACAGGTGGTTGTCAGCAACTTATTTTCCTTCAGAAGCATGTCTACTAATAGACCTATTAGAACCGTGAAACTCTTATCGGACCAACTGTAGCTTGCTTTCAATTCCAGCAATTCAAGCACAGATAACAACCTTGTGTATTACAAACTACAGCCGGGGAACAAAGGTTTCTTTGAGTCATTCATCAAGCCCTAGAATTTACTAAACTCTCTCTCATCATGGTTCCCTTCTGCATCACGCAGTATCTGATCAAGATTGTCATCCTGCAACCTATCCTTATCGGAAGTACAATCGATATCATCTAGAATATCGGTGACTTCTTTGGTGATATTAATACTACCTGCTTTTTGTATAATTTGCTCTTCACCGTGACTGGCCCAATATGTATAACCCTTTTGAAACCCCTTAAAATTAAGTGTGCTTTGATCTACATTGAGTTTCAAAACATTCTTAGGCCCTGTTTGTTTGGGCTTTTTCACTAGCTTAAAAGCTAAAAAATTACAGTCTAAACAAACGAGTAGCTTTTTATCTGGGCTTTTCAAAAGCCATAAGCCTACATATAACTAAAAACCCACGCCTTCAGAGGCTACCCCTCCACTACACCTTGGGCCCCTACGCTCCTCGGTAGCATCATGACAGTGTACGTTCTTGCACCTTCCATGATGAAGGAGATGGCTAGACTTGCAAATTCTTTCGAAAGAAAGCTATTTTTACAAAAAAAAAATAGAAAAAGAGCTAGAAAAGTCATCACTTCTACAACAGCACATGAAAACGGCCTAAACAGCCTGTGTGCACGGCGATGTTTACTTCATGGAAACTAGGAGTTCCAGGAGTAGTATTGATAGTAAAGTGTCGAATCTTTGCTGCCATCGCAATTTACTGAGGAGGAGGTGACGGGGAAAGGGCAAGGATTCAATTTTGTTTTGAACAAAATTTTGCTCACAGTCGCAATCTGAAATTTCAGCGAAATTTCATCATTTCGGACGAAATCTATTAAAAAAGAAGAGTTCAAATCTGGTTTTTTTCTTACCGAAATTTCGGCGAAATTGCACTGACAAAAAAATGGTTCAAATGATATTGCAAATTTTTTAAATATTTTTAAAGGTTCCTGACACATCATAGATGTTCTGATTAAATTTTTAGGTGATTATCAAATCTGAGGAATTTTTAAAAATTCAAATATTGCTATTATCCTGATAAAACGCTGACCGGCAAGTTTGAACCGAATGAAAATTAGAACAAATGAGGTTATAAAATTTCGAAAATTTTTTGGATGGTTCTAACATATATATAATATTATCATAAAATTTTTAGATAATGATCAAATTTCATTAATTTTTAAAATTCAAACAGTGCTACTATCCTGTTAAAAGGCTTATCGGCAAATTTTAACCAAATGAAAAATTATCCAAACCATGTTATAAAATTTTGAAAATTTTGTGAATGGTCCTGATGTAGCATTAATAGTTATATAAAAGTTTTAGATGATTATCATGCTTAAATAATTTTTAAAAATTCTGACAATACTACATCTAATAAAAGGCCAATGATCAATACATAGATTTGCTTTAGCAATCAAAAATGTTTAAACTTTTGAAAATTTTACATAAAGTTGATAAGGAATGCTTAATATCTCATAAAAATTTTGAATCATGATCACCCTCCAGTGAATTTATAACATTCTTACAAGGCACAATACCATTTATGTTCTTTCTCTGTTTGATTTTGGAAATATAATCTTTACTATATAAAGTGAGGTTTCTTCTCACGTCACTTCATCAAAATTACCCACATTTGCCACTGATCTTTAATTACCCATCTTTACCACTGTTAGTGCTCTTAATTACCCACCTTTGCCACTGTTAGTACTCTTTGCAAATAAACTTTTTATCGCAAATTGAGTTTTTGTTGCAACGCACGGGCATATGACTAGTATAACAAATAAAGTTCAGTGCTTATATAGATTTGATTGACCAAACAAAAAAAGTTAATTTTTTTAAAAATTTTATATAATGATACTGAGGCAATTAGTAATCTCTCGTAAAAATTTTAGATCATTATCACACTCAAGAAAATTTATAAAATTCTAACAAGGTAACTATCTCAATTATATTCATTATATTTTTTATTTTTAAAGATAATAAATGAACCTAAATTATTATTAAAATTTTTATGTATGATCCTATACTGTTTAAGATTGTATCATAAAATTTTAGCTCATTATCAAGCTTGTACAATTTTATAAAAATCTAACATATTTCTACCAAAATTTTAAAATGTCTCAAAAATTCATTTTTCAACAAATTTTCGTGAAAGAAGATCACTTTCTTATGGGTTATTAGACCAAATCCGGTCAAATCCGGCCCTAAAAGTTCAAATTCAGGTCAAATTCACAAAATTTTGACAAAAAATGAAATTTCTTTTTACTGTAGCAATTTAAAAAATTGGCTGGTGGTTTGGATTTTGTGGAGTCGAAATCCGAAATTTCGGCGAAAATTCAGCGAATTTCAACAAAATTTAAATCCCTAGGAAAGGGGATGGACGGGAGGTTACACCGGCCGGGCCATGCCGATTACAACCTCGGTAGTGCACGCATAGCTAGCCAGCTGTGTGAGTAAGATTTGCGACGATGGGGGAGTTGGAGTGTATATAGATGGAGGTGGACGCCTTGCATTCCACTGGTACGTAATGTCCACTGGGCAGTGTAGCATGCTACGTTGCACTGTGTAAATTTAGATTTGAGGGTTCTTTTTGCAAAAACAATAGGAGGATCTTAACATAATTTTGGTTTTCTCAAGAGTCTTTTATAAAATTGGTTGGCTAAGAGCCGTCGACGAATTTACGGAATCACAGGTCCTTTTTAGAAAAAAAAAGGTAGAGGACCTGTCGGCGATTTTACGGAACCACGGATCTCTTAAAAAAATCCGTTGGAAGGATCTGTTTGTGATTTTGGGACTTTCAGAGTTTTTTTTTTTGAAAAAAAAAGATGCTGTGGGTGGCCTAGCCTCTCGTGAATCTTTCCGGGCAAAAGAGATAAGATATTTCCTAGCTTTATCTAAACTTCTCTCTAAATTCATGAACTTTTTCTCCTATGAAACATCCAAACAATCATTTGGTTCACGTGTTCTATTTTCGTGTGGGATTTTATTGGACATGCCACATCAATATTCCAATACGGCCAAAATATATGTCAAAATTATATAATTTTAACTGTCATACATAGTGGAATATACTGCAAAACTCGGTTGTTGTTGGGGGAACGACTGAACATGGATACAGACTACGGACTTCTCATGATTCATCAATCAAGTTACAAGATTTGAGTTTTTTTTTAGTTACTGTATCTCATGCCTAGATACTTTTGTACAAATAAATAAAAAAAATTGTTACTTTGAGCAAACAAATGAATATGTCATTTACAGATTGAGGTTCGACATTCTGTGAAATTTCCATAACTCTGCATTCTTTCTCACGTGGGTGAGGACTTTGGAGCAAACAATTTCTGTGTTTACAAATTTACATGTAAAACCATGAATTAGTATTCCCTCTTGGTCTGCTTTGACAGGTCAACCTGGCGGATTTAACTGGGACACGCAGTTTGAAATAATTAAGGGGATTTCCTCGGGTTTATGTTACCTTCACGAGCAAGCGCAAAATAGTCCTATTATACATTTGGATCTCAAACCAAGAAACATTTTGCTGGATCGTAACATGGTACCAAAAATTGCGGATTTCGGTCTATCCAGCCTTTTTGGTCCAGGTCAAACCGAACCATCACTAAAAAACTTGTGGAATCAATGTATGTTCTGAGTCTTTCAAACAAGCAAATTTATTGCCTTTTTGTTATTGTGATCAACCCATGTTGCAGTTTCGTTGACGTCGTGATGCAGATAACCGTTCGTATTATTGATACGCAGACGATACATGGCACCAGATTACTTGGAAAGAAGAGATGCAAACCCAGCCACGGAAGACGACGTATTCAGTTTCGGTATTCTAATATTAGAGGTCACGACAGGGGAACCGAGGCCCTTGGATAGCACGAACCGGCAGTTAATAGAGCAATATACTGCAAGAGTGAGAATGAAATTCAACGTTTCTGCATGATTCAGGACTTTCCTTTTCTTTTATTGTCAAACGGTGATTCTAGTTCTCTGTTCGAATTCACTAGGTAAGCCAAAATTGGTCAACACTTGACAAAATACAATCGAGGTATCCATTACTGGAACGGGAACCTCATCGCCTCAAGGAAGTAACAGGCTGCATTGGAATAGGGCTACAATGTGCGGAGGTCAATCCTGTAAGAAGACCAACCGCGGCACAAATAAACTATATGCTTGATAAATTACCCCAATTGAAAGATGGCCAGGTAATAAGATAATGTACTCCCCTGACTCTCTCCTTTCACGTTTTAGTAACACTTTCTAAACTAACGACTGTCTATTGTATGTTTATGCCTTATACTACTACCACATTGGTTCCAAAACAGATATCGCGTTTCATACACCCCCAGTCTTTAGTACACACTTCTAGCCTTTACTTCTTTTTACCCGGTTATAGGAGTTGACTACTGTATACGTGTACTATGTGTAGGATCTTTTTACAGTACACCATATTTTGACAAGGACTTGGTTTTCTTTGATCCAATGGTAAGGGGATTAATAGGTCACTGATGACCTTCTAGACGCTAATACCATCATTCCACTTGATAAGTTTACATTAATTGGAAGCCATAAAATAGAAAGAATCAGTGTATTAGTGGAAATAAACTAACTAGGGTTAAGTACCCTTAGTTCTTGAATACATGTCATTGTAGCTTTCAAAATTTTTCCTAAATACATGTCATTCTATAATTTCAACGTGACTTTCTATCAAATTTTCCTTCTATATCTCTCATCTTTAGCTATTTCTAATGTTATTTACTTCCATGAACTAGAGTAAGACACCATTCAAAAATATAATAAGAGTAGTAATGTATTTTTTTAAATGTGTCTTGGTGGAAGTACAAGAACCTATAATAACATCTATTCCGGAAAGCCTGAGATAATGGAGTTAACTTTGGGAATGATATGGCTATTTAAATGAGTTAATGAAATGATCGATGTCATGCATGGATATGTGAATTTAATATTTTTTTTATTGTTTAAGGTGTAATCTAGTAGTATGTGTCTCTTATTTGCATAGCGAACTAACTTCCATCAATCAATGGATGATTTTTTGATTTTTTTTTGCATAAAAAACAATGGTGAAATTTAAACACTCTCTTACCTCTTCACATATTTTACATGCACTTTTCTCACAATCACTAGTCATCTTATAAATAGAGAGATGGGAAAGGAAAATGTTGCGCCCACAAGTTTTTTTTTAAAAGAAATCTTTTTGTACTAACAGTTTTATACACCGTAGCCTTCTCCTAAATCTATGTCTTTTTTCGTATATTAGTGGTCAAAGCTTTATAATCTCGTTCATATACAAAATCCACCGAAGAGAATGCCATCTATGCAGAAAATGTGTAAAGAAACAGAAATACTTCCCCTGATAGCAAATTAAAGCTATTTTAATTACACCAAAAGAGAGGAAGGTAAAAAAAACTTGAATCAAAGGGTGTTATATGTAAAAATAGTCCCAAGGATACCAATAATGTAAAATCTCATTATATACTGTTTTGTTAATTTTCAGTCGCCTAAAATTGCACAGTACTGAATTTTGGTTCAATTTTCAGTCACCTAGGTTTACTTTATTTTTGTCTAGAAAGGAATTATTTTGTCTTTGTATTTTCTAGAGGTTGACCAAATTTATTTTTTCTACGTTAGAATAATCTTTCTCCTAGGGGTGCGGGGTGGTTTACATATAGGAAATTGTTTGGTGCTGGGGGGGCGGGGGGGTGGGGGTACGTGATTTGATCTTCATCCAATGCGTACGGTTCGGAAATGTAACTGTTGTTTGGTAAAATCTTAGTCACTTGATGAATAGACAATACCTTATATGTAATAGGATATGTACATTTTAAGGAAAATAAAAGGCTTTGCTTTGGTTCCGCTGCTTCCGCAGAACTTTTTCATCGATGAGTTAAGCAGAAAGATCGGCTACACGATAGCAGTGAATGTGATCATGGCACCGTCGCACGAGGCCCCTTCTTCGAGCTCCTGGGTGTACGTACTCCCACCTTCAATATACCGTTTAAATGATATTGTTATACATCTTTATCCTTTTAAATATACCCATATATATATAGGAAAATGATTTCATACTCCCACCTCCAGTATACCGTTTAAATGATGTTGTTATACCTCTTTATCCTTTTGAGTATATTCTAATAGTGACTATAAGATACTCCAAAGTGAGTTCCACGAAAATTTTCATTAAAGTCCACCCTTTATAGCATAATTTGTTTATATATTTCTTCTTACATATGGAAAAGGGTATGTAGCAAAAAAATAAAGGGTTTTGATGAAATTTTTAGCCATGTCGCATTAGAGTATCTTAGAATTATTATTGGAGTATACGAGAAAGTAATAAAAGAGTATAAAGTGTTTATTTAAGTGGTATATTAGAAGTGGGAGTATGTACTCCCAAGAGATCGAAATAAATAAATATATATATATATATATATATATATATATATATATATATATATATATATATATATATATATATATATATATATATATATCTCTTACTGTGCCATGTAGGCCCACCAGGTCCAACTTGACCTAGCCAGGTTGCATTTTTTCAGCTCCAATTTAGGTACTCAGTGTGTAGTCTGTTCAAACTATTATCTCAAATTGTACCATATGATCCTTTAATTTTATAAATTTAGTCCGAAATATTGTGAATATCCAAATATGGGATATGAGCATACGCCTATAAAGTCAAAGGCCATGCCATGTATATCTCTATCGGCATTTGGGAATTCTAGATATTTTGAGCCCAGTTCAACGGGATAAGATATATGGAGAAGAGATATCCTGTCGAGGAAGAACTCGATCGTATTCCGATCGAGGAAACCTACTCGAATACGTCTAGCATCTATGGAAATTCAGAGTGCGATATGGAGATCACAACGGCAACAGGACTCCTCATCGACTACGATTCGGTACTCCAATCCGCTATATAAGGATTAGGGAGGACGTCGTCCATGACAAGCCAATTCAGAGTGCAATCTTCAAGCCATCGCCATCCAGAGCCAGAAGCTTAGGAAGATCTCCACGCAGACATCCGATAGCCATTGTCTAGCCACCCCCATATTCATATTCTTCTTTGTACTCAGGACTAGCATCCCCGATTTGTAATCTGTTCATTGATCTCATCCATCGCCAACATAGGAGTATGGTATTACCCGATCAAGAGGCTCGAACATATCTACATCATGTGCCCTCATTTGCATGTTTATCCTGCATATCCCAAGGTGCCCAAATATAAGTGTGTTGTCGATCACTAACCTTTGACAGCTGGCGCGCCAGGTAGGAGCCTTCAGCTGTTTTTGCAGATCAAGCATGTCTTCGATGCGCATCCACGCCGGAATTCCCGACACCCGCCAAGCTTCACCAGTAGGATCTGAGATCACCTTTGGAACCATGCTATACCGTTGGGGATTGCTTGGAAATCTCGAGCACATCAGCTTGATTGAGTCCTGTTCTGAGGACCCTCGCCGAGAAGTGTACTTCATAGAGTTCGATCCTCTGGAGCCCAGCGTCATCAAGTGCGTCGACACAAAGAGTAACAGCAACAATAGCAGCGATGACTTCAGCAGTCAGTGCAGCAGCCGTACAGATCAACACATGTTCATGGCCAACTGTCTAAGCATATCAACCTTGACAACCCGGCGACGCCTCATCCGCAGGTGCCAAGTTTTTAGGAACAGCAGACTCTTTGGTAGCGCGACCACAATGGCACGCCTAGTCGTGTTCTAGGAACAGTATCTCATCTGAGCCATAACAGCGACATCTTCAGTACCCCTAAGGCCAATGTCCAGTGCACTCACATGCTGTTGAAGTCTCTTCCACTGTTGGACCTGGCTAAATCTATAACGCCGGTGTTCGATAAGATGAAGACACTACTTGATGCTGGTATAGCTCGGATCGCTCGGCGACCAATTAATCTGGGCAACCAAGTCGATAGGGCACCCGAAGCCAGCTACCAGGACCGTCGCATGATAGTCTTCGAGCAGCGTGATCAGTGGTGGCTAGTTCTAGCCATCGTAATTCCAAGACGATCTGTTCGAACTCCAACCAAGGATATCGGGGAGATCTCCAAGAACGAATCCCTCATAATCGATGAGATTTACATGATGTTTTGCGAGATCGAAGGGAAGAGCGGGATCGTGAAGACTGTGAAAGGTGGGATAACGAGTTCGCGTCCTCGAGAGGTTGATCTCCGGTGGGACATGCGTGCTGGGGCGAATCTTCGCCCTTAAGGGGCCGTTCGACGCCGCGACACAGGTTCCCCCTTGGCAAGATGTGCACAGAGGACAGCGTCAGATGACCCCTGAGGACATCGATGAGGGGTGTAAAATGTTTGCTCCTGCACTACGCGAGGTTAGGTGGTCGAACAAGTTCAAACCTAGTCCGGTTGAGAACTACTCGAGGAAAATTAACCCTGTCGAATGGCTGCAGATCTACACTACGGTCATGAGAGCAGCCGGAGGCAACAAGAAGATGATGGCCAATTACCTGCTTACTACTCTCAATAGAGCAGAAAGGTCTTGGTTACTCAACCTCCCACCTCATTCGATATCATCATGGGCTGAGTTGTGGGCCCAGTTCATTGCCAACTTTCAAGGCACGTACGAACGCCTCAGAAATGCAGTGACTTGCATCGGCTGGTGTAGAAGCTAGGAGAGTCACTGTGTAGCTTTATTTGACAGTTTAGCGACAAACGAGGTCAAGGACGGAGATCTAAAGGGGAAGCTTGCCACTCAAAAGATCAAAACAACTAAGGAGCTCTTCGAGCTGATGGATAAGTATGCCATCCGCGCTGAGGTTCGAGACCACCTCGACAACCCCAAGCATGGTAGCGACAAACCCAAGTTGTCCAAGCAAGGGGCAAAGAGGAACAAGAACCGCGGGGAGAAACGCAAGGGCGACTCCACTGTAGCTGCGGTCGAAAGGGGCAAAGCGTGCAACCTAGTCAACAACAAGGGCCAAAGTCGTGGGGAAAACAAATATTGCCCCGTCTATCACACAGATAAGCATGACTTCGACGAGTGCCAAGTGATCAGCAAGAAAATCTAGGAGAAGCTCAAGGCCGCCCTCGCCGAGCGCGGGATCGAGCAGGCTAAGGAGAAGCCTGAGGACGATGAGCCCAGGTATTGAGGGGCTGAACACAATCTGACACATATCTTTGGGGGATCTGCCACGTATGAGTCAAAGAAGCAGTACTAAGCAGTCGAAAGAGATGTCAACCTGGCCACGCCAGCTCTCCCCTAATTTCTCAAGTGGTCAGAGGTGCCAATCACATTCGACTAGTCAGATCACTTGACTACGGTCCCACATCCAGGTCGATACCCTGTAATGGTTGAGCCCAGCATCGTGAACGTCAAGGTCGTTCGAACCTTAGTCGATGGAGGCAGCTTGTTGAACCTCATCTTTGCGAAGACACTGGATAACATGGGAATTCCCCGGACTGAGATAAAAGCTGGAGCCGAGCCATTTCATGGCATAACTCCACGCTCATCATCGACCCCGTTGGGCCAGATCAAGCTACCAGTCACATTTTGCACGCCGGATAACTTCCGCACTGAGAAGATCCTCTTCGACGTAGCAGACTTCGAGACTGCATATAATGTGATTCTAGGCCGTCTAATGCTAGCCAAGTTCATGGCGGTGGTGCATTACGCGTACCAGAATGCCAACGCTAAAGGGAGTCCTCATGATTAAGGGAGACCCATGCGCTACGGTCAGGTGCGACAAGAAGAGTCAGAGATGGCGAGCTTCTCTCGGATTAGCGGTCGATCTTTGGCGAAAACCAAGCACCAAAATCGAGGCGGTGACTGAAGCCTGCGTCCAGCGATCTTTGCCAATGACCCGATCAACATTGGCAACAAAGACAACAAGACCTGCAGATACGTCAAGGCAGTGCCCTCAACCCGGTAGAGCCATCTAAGATGGTCAAGGTAGGCATCGACCTAAACCCCAAATAGGAACTCGAGCTCATCACTTTCCTTGAACAAAGCTGCGGCGTATTTGCATGGCAGTATGCGATATGCGGGGTCCCCAAGGAGGTGATCGAGCATCGATTGGCTGTGGAACCAGCGTCAAGCCCATGGTCTTTGAAACAACGTGGGTCGCGAGAGGATCGAAAAGAAGCCATACAAGAGGAGGTCAGCAAACTCCTAAAGGCTAGCTTCATTCGAGAGGTCCGTTACCCAACAAGGCTGGCAAACCTAGTCTTTGTAAAGAAGGTCAATGGCAAGTGGAGGATATGCGTCGACTACATCGACCTCAATAAAGCGTGTCCTAAGAACCCTTTTCATCTTCCCCGCATCGACCAAATAGTGGACTCCACTGTGGATTGTGAACTGCTAAGTTTTCTAGATGCATATTCGGGTATCACCAAATTAGCATGTCCACAGAGAACGAAGAGAAAACTGCCTTTACTACTCCTTTTGGTGTATTCTGTTATATAAAGATGCCCTTAGGTTTGAAATGTGCTGACGCAACATATCAACGCTGTATTCAAAACTGTTTAAAGTCCCAAATAGGACACAATGTAGAGGCGTATGTTGACAATATCGTAGTAAAGTTGAAAACCAGGGGCACCCTAATCGGCGACCTCGGCAAAACATTCGACAGCTTTAGGAAGTGTTGGATGATGCTTAACGCCTAGAAGTGAATGTTCGGCGTCCTGTCCGGCAAGCTTCTCGGCTTCCTGGTGTCTAGTCGAGGCATCGAGGCCAACCCACATAAGATCGAGGTAGTGAATCAGATGCGCCATCCACAAATGCTAAGAAAGGTGTGAAAGCTCACAAGATGCATTGCGGCCCTTAGTCAATTCATCTCTCGGATGGGTGAACGAGGGCTACCTTTCTTCAAACTGCTCAAGAAACATGACAACTTCGACTAGACCAAGGAGGCCGAAGAAGCTTTTCAAGGTCTGAAAAGGTACCTATCATCTCTGTCAATTTTAGTTTCACCTAACGAAAAAGAGGAGCTCTTTTTATACATTGCAGCTACCCCCAAGTAGTAAGCACGGTCCTAATGGTCGAACGGGATTGCCCCGAGAAGAAGACTAAAATCCAGAAACCAGTGTATTACATGAGTGAGGTCTTGCACGATGCCAAGACGCGATATCCTCAGATACAAAAGATGCTATACGCCGTCCTGATGATTTCCCAAAAGTTATGGCACTACTTCCAGGCACACAAGATTACAGTTATGACAACATATCTGCTTAAGGAGGTGTTGCGCAACCGAGAGGCGATAGGCTGAATTGCGCAATGGGCGGTCGAGCTCAACGAGTTAAAGGTCAATTTTGCACCACAGACTAGCATCAGGTCAGGAGCTCTGGCGGATTTCATCGTGGAATGGACTCACGTCGAGGAAAAGGAAGCCAAGGCGGTCGATGACCACTGGACTATGTTCTTCGACAGCTCGATTACACTTCAAGGCTTGGGGGCTGGCAACCTGCTTAAATCTCCGACAGGTGAGGAACTTAAATACATCATCCAACTCGATTTTCATGTTTTGAATAACGTTACAGAGTACAAAGGACTATTTAATAGGCTTCAAATAGCTGCAACACTAGGGATTAAGCGATTACTCGTGAAGGGACTCACATCTAGTCGTTAACCAAGTGCAAAAGGAATACCAGTGTTCGAATGACAATATGGCAACATACCTAAATGAGGTCTGCAAGGTAGAGCATAAGTTCGAAGGCCTTGAGGTAAGGTACATCCGGCGGAGTGATAACGCCATCGCCGACGAACTTGCCAGGGTTGCTTCGTCTCGTTCACCTGCACCCATAGGGGTCTTCGTCGAGAAACTCCTAAACCATCGTCTCTCCCCCACGAGATAGATGCTGCCCAACTAGACCCGACAACTTGGTGGTCGTGAGGCGAACTTGTAGACATGGAAGCTGCGCTACTCGAACATGAGCCAACCTGGTTGACACCATTCCAAGCCTATCTCGAAGGTTGTGAGATACTGCGATGATACCTCGGTAGAAAATTGCCGTAAATCCGGGCTATACGCATTGGTAGGCGGCAAACTACATCCGGAAAGAATGCGGAACCTTAATGAAGTGCATCATCAGGAAGAGGGCAATAAAATATTGCTCGATGTCCATGGAGGCATCTGTGGCAACCATGTGTCATATCGCACTCTAGTCGGGAACATTTTCTGGTAAGGGTTCTATTGGCCAACTGCCCTCCAGGATGCTTACGAGCTGGTGAAAAAGTGCGAAAGCGCCAATTCTACAGCAAGCAAACCACCCGACCAGCCCAAGCCCTGCAAACTATTTCTTTGCCTTGGCCCTTCTCTGTCTGGGGCTTGGATACCTTGGGACCATTTCCTAGAGCCCAAGGAGGTTACAAATTCCTGTTCGTGGCTATCGACACATTCACCAAGTGGATAGAGGCTGAACTCGTCAAAAACATCACCTCAGAGGCAGCCAAGAAGTTCATGAGGAGTATCATCACTCGATTTGATATCCCGAATCGAGTGATTATCGATAACGGTAGCCAGTTCAAGAGTAGTGTGTTTACGGTCTTCTGCGAGGAACTGGGAATTAAACTTTGTTTCACCTCCGTCGCTCATCCTCAGAGTAATAGTCAGGTCGAACGTGCCAACGACATGATCTTGTAGGGGATTAAGACCCGCATATTCGATGGGCTGAAGGCTTACTTGAACAAGTGGGCAAAAGAACTTCCCTCGGTGCTATGTGTCGTTCGAACATCGACTAGCCGAGCCACTGGTGAGACTCCGTTTTTCTTGGTCTATGGAGAAGCAGTGCTTCTGACCGAGTTAATATTCAAATCACCTCAAGTGAAGAACTACTCAGAAAAGGAGCAAGAGTGAGAGCGAGCAAATGACGTAAATCTGCTCGAAGAGTACAGAGATCAAGCGTCTATTCGAGCGGCCAAGTATCAACAGGCCTTGCGTAGATATCACAGCACAAGAGTCCAAGGAAGAGAGCTTGATGTTGGGGACTTAGTACTACGAAAGGTGCAGAAGCAAGATAATAGCAATAAATTATCACCTAAGTGGCCCATTTGTGGTAGTCGAAGCTACTCGACCAGGATCGGTGCGGCTATCTACAACAGACGGCGTGATACTAGACAACTTGTGGAACATCGAGCAACTAAGAAAATTCCACACATAAAAGAGAAAACATCACAAAATCGAACAAAGCAAGAAAATACCAGGTAAGTAAAAGTTCATTTTATTTACATGACTAACAAAAGTATTCTAGTACATTGGTAAACAGGCTACTCTAAGCACCCTACAGCTATTTGCCTCGAAGGTGTCTCGCCTCCTCTTTTGCTCATTCCGGGGCAGGTAGCTGATAGTCCCTGGAATGGGCTTGCGCCCTCATTGGAGTGGGCTAGAAGAGGTGGCGAGGGTGCGCTGGCCGATTGATGGCAAGGGATCCACCACCCATGCCACCAAATGCCCTCGACCACAATTATGATGGTTTGGAGGGCGAGCAAGCGTCGGACCGATGAAGCTGTTTTGAGCTTCACCTCTGCCACTAGCGCCGGTGACCTTTCCTTTTTCTCCTTTGGTGTTGGAGGTCGGCTGACCTTCGTGGGGAAGCGGTGCATGGTCTTGTGGGGAGGCAGCCAGCGGCTTGCTCATCGCCTCCTCCTCTTCTTCGGGCCACACCTCCCATTTCACTGCCCTCCAGTTGATATCCTCCTCCTCCTCAGGCCAGACCTCCTTTTCGATCGCATCCCAGTCGATCTCGTCATCGTCCTCAGAAAGGACGAAGACGATGCGCCGTGAGAACCCTGTCGCTGGAGGCAGCGGAGGGATCTCAGGGGAAGCCTCCTGAGGAGGAGCTCCCTCGAGGATCTCCAAGGAGGGAGACGGAGGCGACGAGGAGTCCATGAAGTTGTTTTGAAGAAACTAAAGGTGTTACAATGCCAAAGCAAGAGAAAGGTGATGCCGAGTAACCGCGCGTCCTGTCTATTTATATCCCTAGGAGCGGCTCAGGCCAAGAGTTGCGATTCAACAGGAGTCCATGTCGGTTCCAGTTTACGAGGCGTTCCTCTGCACTCTTGCATTAATGCGGAAGCTGAAGAGATGTCGAACGATGATGGGCTGCGCAAAGACCGAAGGACGCGACGACTACAGCAGTCCTTAGTAATAATGGCTTAGTAAAAACAGCGCTAAGCCTTATCAGTGTGCCCAGGGGCTCGTGCACCTAAGTGTACGACCGAAGGACACCAGACGTGACGTTTATGCCCAACCGTCTCCTCAATGGCGTAATCGGGCAGAAAGTTAGCGGCCACATCATGCTTTCTCTAGATGTTGAACTCCACCAAGTATGCTCGGTGGCTCCCACACTGAGGCATAGGGTCGAGGGTTGTTTTCAAAAGACATTCACGCCTAGTCGCTGTGATCGCTTATCGAGTAAGAGGTCGAAGATTACGTTGCTCAAGTTCTCACCTCTGCTTAGCTCCGCCATCGAGTTGAGATGCTTATCGAGTAAGGGAACAGGAGTCGTGACAGATGCATGAAACTAACGCTCCACTGATATCTAGATCCAGCCGTCGAGTAAAAGCCGAGAGCCGAATCACAGCATCGTGTTTGCCATACTTTACTCCCCACCCGATTGTCTCATCGAGTACGGAGTCGGGGGATATAGGTAACTCGATACCTACACTTAGCGCCTGGTGGGAGACGAGGCCTTTAGTCAGTTCTACATGTGCTGGCCAACAAAGCTCATGTTTGCTACACAGTCTGAGTCACACAGTCGATAAAGGCTGGCAAAGAATCACATAACTCATAATGTTATCTACACGGCACCAATATTATGCACAGCCTCTCCGGGCATAAGCTCGGGGGCTCAGGAATTTGACAAGAATTTTTCTTAAGTCCTATGCAGTGCAGTCAAAAGCTTGGGCGCCAAAGGCTGAGGTCTATAAGTGCTAATCGAAATTGCATCTACTCGTGTCTCCTTTGTTTCATTGGCAAGGAACCAAATGGCAAGACATCGACAAACAAGCAAGCCAGTTAGTACTTTCATCAAGAAACCACAGCATCAGCGTAAATTTGATTACATCAACACAATAAGCCTAAGAGTCTGGTTTGGCCTCGCTGTCAAGAGACAACTCCAGTCCATCCACGAACCTCTTGGCCTGACCCTGAAAGGACTCAACGAGGTCAACGACCTCACCCTCCTCACAAGTAAAACCATCCTCACACGCGGCATGATCGGGGCAGACCGACACACATCCAACGGCAGCAAGGCCTAAACCACGCGACATAACGAGCACCCTCGGATTAAAATCTAATGATCAAGATTGAACTAATATGGATCAATGCGATGTATTCTACACCGTTCGATCTAATCTAATGGCTAAGAGTTGAAGATCAGGTTTACTGTTGATGTAGCTACGCGGCAGGATCTGGGCTGATGATTGAAGATCTGACGGCGGACGAAGCTCGAGCTGCGGCGATGGCACGGCGGCGCAGGGTTCACGGAGAGGAAGATGATGATGATGGCGATGGTGCTACGGGGCTCCTCCAGCGATGAGGGATGGGGCGTTCGACGCGGCTCGGTGCGAGGAACTCTTCAGTGACCTCAAACACGGCGGAAGATGACCAACGTCGACGCAACAAGCGGCGGAGGCACTTTGGCACTACGGCGAGCTCACACGGACGGTAAGCGACGATGCAAGCGACGGGACTCAAGGCAAAATGCGCGGCTCGAGAAGGCGAATCCAGAAAAACATGCGACGCCTTAAATAGACCCCTAGGGAAGCGCGACGGGTGAGGAATCCGCGGCGGATTCGGTAGCGGCAGCGGAATCCGGTTATCTGATGAGGTAGCGTGGCTCTATTGCGAGCGTTCCGCGAGCCACGATTCGGCGACTCGGGCGCAAAGCGTAGCGGAGAAATCTGGCCGTTGGATCTGGTCAGCGATTGCCATTCGAGGTTTCACGAGACAAGCCTAATGGGCCGGCGTGGGTAATTCGCGCCGCGGAGAAGCGGGCGGATCGGTTGGGTTTCAGCCCAACACTCTTTAGCGAATTTAAAATACCTTTTCCATTTAAAACAATTCAGGAAATTAAATAAAGTCACAATAAATAGCAAAAAAATTCAAAAAAATCCCAGAAACTACCTTTGGACCTCTGGAACCCAAATAAAATACTTCCAACTAAAGATCAACAATAATTTGCTCAAAACAATTAAAGAACAGCAAAAGGGCTTGGATAAATAAATACAAAAAAATAAATAAAAACCCAAAAAATCAAATAAAATCAAGAAAAGCATGATAAATCCAGAAAAGCAAAATTTGGGATGTTACATAAGTTGTCTGGTGCTTCCAACTTAGTGGCATCAGTATATGTTTGATAACGCACAAAGCCACTTGTACGAGGATCTCGTGATAATATTATAGTAGGCTGAGTTGGCATCATGGTAGTCCCTGTGTCGCCAAGGGGATTGATCGATCGCAATGCGGTCTTCTAGGTGACGCCTCGTCGAGTTTTTTTATAACAACTTAACATCATTTCCTTGAGTGCAGCCTTTTGATACTCAATCTTCTTGCACTGTTCTAGTGTCAAATCGTCCAATGTTGGGATGATTATAGCTTTAGTGTTAAGATCGAACGGTGGAATTGATTGTTTGGTAGAAGACATCGTGTCCCATCGGACGTGCTAAAAGTGTGTTGGCACCGATAATGTGATGGCGATTGATCGGCTCAAACACCGCGAATGCCAAGTTCAAGAGGTTCGGGTATGCAATCGGCAAGATAGATGAAAAATGTGCTCAAAACTGATCTAATGTGATAATCAGCTGGAATCTAAATAACTATTCAGAGCTAATTAAATTGCATGTAATGATAAGTCTAACAGCTTGTTAGAGATGATCACATGGTTGATAAAGGTAAATTTTCCTTAAAAAGGTGATACGCAACAAGATCAAAGAAAAACTAAACTTGACGTAAATGGAGAAAATCAACAATCGACGATGCACAACTTTATTGATCAACGACGAATTACAGGAGATCTAAGTTGCAAGACTACTCCTAGTTGACAAGAAAATGTAGATGAAAAATATATGCGAGTTGTTTGATAGGTTGATTGTTTTCTGCTTACCCTTGATCTCCTTTTTATATTTGTTGGCATCAAAAAATATGTTGAAGGATTGATCGACTCAAACACATGAAAACACCGGGTTTAAGTTAGTTCATGGCGTGCCAACCGATTTGATCCTGCAATCGGCAAGATAAATAAATGCAAACCAATAAAATTGGCTTAAACCAAGACAAATAAAAAAATAAGCATTTCAGTCGATTAGATGGTACGATCGACTAGATGGATCTAAATGACTATTGCAGTAAATTAGATGATAGCTAAAGGTATGTTTTCTCTCAAAAAAGATGATGCGCAATAAGATCGGTATGGAACAAACCTGGGATAATTGTCGTAATTAAAGATGACCAACAATCGGCCATGCGCAACTTTATTGACCAAAATCGAATTTCAAAGGAATTCTAAGTTACAATAGTGGTCAAAAAGTAAATAAAAAGTAGACGCGAGTTGATTGATTGGCTCTAGGCACCTTTTCTTATCACCTCTAGACCTCTTATATAACACATAGGCTGATCACATCCTCCTTCGATTCTTACAAACACATGATTCGTATTGGCCTCAACTTCTAAAAGATAAACTTCTCTTTGAGCCGATATCGGCTAAGACTATCTATGTTTAACCTTATCTTCCTAAATTGACTACGTATGCATAATATTGGTGTCAATAATATCAGTTAGGCTGATCGTATCCTTTTTCAACTTAAAATCCGCAATATGTATCAGCCTCAACTTCTAGAAGAGAAATTACCCTTTGAGCTGATATTAGCTAAGACACTCCATATTGTACTCCATATTGGCTATAATTCTAATTGTAACATCTTTTCCCTTTTTATCATATATCAGCCAGAAATATCTAATTCCATCTTTGACCTACCAAATCGGTTATGCCTGGCCAAATTTAGGTGCTAATGCATGCTCCTATTCTTGGGAGATAACATGTTATCTTTCAAAAATCTTCTTCATCAGCTTGAACATATATTTTCTTATCACAGCCAAAATTTAACTGAAATGAGTTAATTTGGGCATCAGATCAGTAATTGGCCAACTTGTATATTCATAGTTGATAGTAGCAATTTCAGTTTTAGCCAATCAAGATCCAACCAGTACCTTGGGTGATACCTTTTCAAGTATTTGCCATTAATTGCTTTAGGGAATACCACCCCGTCTAATGTTTCTAGAAAGTAGGAGTTACTTTGCACAAACCGATGCACACTATACGATCCCACGTTCACATACCAAATCGGCTATCTCTCAAGCCGATGGGTGGTATGGTTTTCCAGACTAGGTCAGCTTCGTAGAACTAAAATCATTGGTTGGATCTGATTTTTTCTTCCTTCACTCTTTTCTCATAATTTTAATCAGACGAAGCTTATTAAAAGTTTCATCCCTTTATTTTTCTTATTCAGCTTCCCTCATCTCTTGGGTCCTTAGCCGTTGAAGCCTTCTTCTTTGTGATTGGATTAAACCCAGAGGACACCATCTTGGCTTTGGTTTGATCAACTTATATATTTTTTCGGTCAGATCCATACTCGCTGCTGGGCTAGACCCCTCATCTTGGTCTTGTTTCTGACTTATGATCGGCTTAGAAATCCATTGTTGGACCGATCTTAAACCAAACTCATCTTGATCTTGTTTATGACTTATGATCGACTTAGAAATCCTTTCTTCAACCAATCATGAATTGAAGCCTTTATCTTGATGCCCTTGGGTCAATCTAGAAATCATATCTTTAGCTGATCGTCGTTTCCTATCACCTTGATATGGTTAATGCTGCATCGGACATGTGTTTGGTGACAGTAAAGCTGATCCCCTTTCCTAATAGAATTGCCAAACAGGGCACTGCTAGTGTGCTCTTTCAGGGCTGCTTGGCTGATATTCATTAACTGACCGATGTGGAGGATTTCGTCGTGGCCTTTCATTCCTCCTTTCATATTTTACCGGTAGTTGGGAAAAAAGTGGCTTCCGTTTCTGTATCAGCTTACATAGGGCAATGCTCTCTTAGCCTTTTAACCCTTTGGCATGATTGTTCTTGAATTTTTCCCTTCACGGTTGGCTTCTATTTGTATAGAGCCAACAATAATCATGAGGGTCTTATTGCCTGTAGAATTTGATTGTACATCTAATTAACGCATTATTTTTGTGTAGCCGATGATATATGAATTTGACCCTTAGGCTCTGCATTTTGTGTTGGCTCTTCCTTCTTTTGAGAGCAATGGACCATGTTAATTGGAAAAGGATCAGCGTCCAAATGCATCGTCGACTCTTCTGTAAATTTTAATTGGTCATCCTCTATAGCCGATTGTATCTTGCCTTTGTTATTAATAATTCATCTTTGAAGCCCTTAGTATCGAAGAAGGGACTTTCTTGAGCTGATACTCATTGCAGGAGATGACTTAAATTCATCAATTCTTGGTCGCTGAATTTTTCTCTTAAGGGCTTGTTTGGATGCAAAGGACAAAAAAACCAAGGAAATAAATCCCTAGAAGGATTTTTCAGGGCACATGGAATCCCCCTCTATCCCTAGGGGAAATATTTCCACATGGGAATTATTCCTTGCTGCCATTTGGGAAGGACAGGGATAAAAATCCCAGCCATTAAAAAATTCAGGAAAAAAACAAAAAAAAATCAAAAACAACACCACAATTACACAAAACACATGGATATCATCTCCAACAACTGAACATTTGTTGACAAAGGAATGCACATATAAACATCTACTAAGAAGAAATGACCAAACTATAATACAAGAGTTCTAGCTATGTTTTGCACAAAACTTGTGCGTATTTACCACGCTAATTACATAAAATTGGTAGGATGTATGAAATATGAGTAGCGGTAGCAAAACTTACCTGGCGATACTTGGATCCCGATCCTCTGAGACAAAGCTATAAATGTCGCAAGGATACTATCATACCTGCAAAAATAACAAGGCACCAATTCATCATCAAGCAGAAAATATAATATATCTTGGTGAAGCGTGTTAAAAAACACGACAATCTAGCGATTTTCTACTTAAGTTACTCACATTGTTCCATCCAAGATTATAGGCTCAGCCATGAGCTAGGTTGATTCTATTATAAGGGATACGGATGTTGTATCCCAAGCGGTAACAACCGATCGGTAATATCCTTAGCCTTCTCGAGAAATACTTTGTCACGGACACATCATATGCAGCGAGGAGACATCCAACAACCACTGAATGTAAACAAATAAAAGCGAAACTTAGACAAGTTAGTATACTTAGGTTTAAAACCATAATGTAATGTGGCTACATAGCATCAACCTATGCAGCCAAAAATCTGCAAGCAGATATACTACAACAAAGATAAACCTTATAACACAACCTTAGGTTCCACAAGGGTTGCCCCGAGACCACCAAAGCTATTGATACCATTCTTTGATTGTGGCTGGAAATTAGGGTGAAAGAAAGGCATTTTAGAGTTTGCTAAGATGTTGAAAAAGGCAAAACAAATAATAGATCAGAATGACTAAAACAAACCTGAAGCTCATCCATTGCCCACGCATACTTTACACAGGAATTCCAACCATGGAGCATAACCTCCTTAACCTTTTCCCTCCTTTTGTTATTAATAGGATCGATTTCTACAAGATCTCTTTCGGACATTTTGCCACTTATATTACTGGATTTTCATCCAGATAAACTCTAGCATTTCTTAACTACAGAAAAGACATTAAAACTTTGAATTTTGAAATTTTCAACAAAAAAAAGTATGACTAAAAGAAATAAGTAAACCGGCATGACACTTCAAAGAAAATTTGCAACGGTATTTACCTGGTCATGCAACCGATTTAATTCATCATCCAATCGGGTAACCTCCGACTGCAATAGAAGAAATAACAAAAACAAAATTCATACGGTAAAC
This sequence comes from Guadua angustifolia, assembly GCA_036346375.1. Classification (NCBI taxonomy): domain Eukaryota; kingdom Viridiplantae; phylum Streptophyta; class Magnoliopsida; order Poales; family Poaceae; genus Guadua; species Guadua angustifolia. Next base: position 42,444,992 of record CM070520.1, on the reverse strand, counting down.
AAGTTAGTATTGCTAGAGCTTTGAAGCCATCAATAATAAAGAAGTAAAATGACAATTGCGATGTCTTTCTTCAACAAAAAAATTATGGGAGTTGAACTGCATGCTTAAAGAGTTGAGGTGACATCAAATAATTAAAAAAATGATGAGAAGCATTTATCAAGTTCATCCCAGAATCTGTCATCATAGTATCGCGTCAACAAGTAAAATGAAAAGAAGTGTTTGCAAAAGAAACTTACACTTTTACTAGTATAATTTAAATTATGCATTTGAAGCGATCGAACACAAAATTCGAGTAAGTGACGAGGCTGCTTTTGAATAGCATTAAAGCGAAATCATGAAGATTTTATGCAATCTCAATCTTGTTATTTACTTAAGAAGGTAGTCAAATGATAAGCATGATGCATAATGGTGCTTGATCTCACGATGAGTCACTAACCTAGCCTAGGAAAGCAAAGCATTGAAGCAGGGCAATCGATGGGCGTAGGGGTAGATGGTACTGTGAAGAAGAGATGACAAGGGGGCAAGGGAGTGGCGTCATGGTGAGATCGGCGATCTTGGCACGTATCATTATTGTGGAGCTCAAGGCGCATGGAGGCGATGGCGATCTTTGGTCTTCCTCGAGCTTCTCCTTGAGGGCCTCGGCGGTGGTCTAAGCACAAAATTCACTGACCATCCAAGAACTCAAGAGAATTGAGATCCAAGTGGGCGGCGAGAATCAAGGATTTGGGAAACTTCACGAGAAAAGGAAAAAACAAGAACCAATACTTACGGTTCTAGCATGAACCCTGCAAATTTGCAGATCTGAACCCTCTTCTCCAGTGAAGTCTTTCGGTGGCTCCTTGCTCTCCCTCCTCTCCCAATTAGCAGATCTGGACCTGAGAGGAAGCTACACGAGCGGAGGTGATGTGAGCGGCGCGAGAGGAGACGACACGAGCGGAGGTGGTGTCGCGAGAGGAGGTGATCCGAGAGGAAGTGACGAGAATAGATATGCCGTCACGAGAGGAGCTGAAGCGAGCGAAGGCAACCCTTGCAACGGGAGCGGAGGCGATGGGGAATGTGAGCCCGACATAAGGAGGCGATGATTTTTTCCCCGCGTAAACGAAATGGAATGGGCTGAGAAATCCCCGTCTCATGTGCATCCAAACATCCTTTCCACTGGACTGGGAAAAGCTAGCCCAATGGATTTCCGCCCCCGGGAATGGGCCGGGATCCCGTCCGGGATTGGAGTATCCAAATAAGCCCTAATGGGGGTATCAACCCCTAGAAAGCTAAATCGGCTAACTGATTATGAGGCAGGGTAACAATAAAACAATGATTTCTTGCTTTCTTGAATCTCTTAACGTAACTATTTACCATTTCCCTAGACTTCTATTGAACAGAACTTAGATTTGAAATCCTAAGCTCTAAACTTCCATAAAAAAAATATTCGTGGAATCGGCTTTCCAAATCAGCCAAAGTGTTGACCGGATTTGAGGGTAACATGGTAACCACATAAAAGCCACCTCTGGTAGAGATAATGGGAACAATTTCACCTTTAAACCATCAGAGTGGGCCGCTTCTCCGCATTGCATAAAGAAATGGCCAATATGTTCCAAGATGGTGATGAATCATCTCCTGAAAATTTTGCAAGATCAGGGACTCAAAAATTATTAGGATGTGGTATCCGATCAATATAATCAAGATATGGATTCTAATAGCTTGTAATCCTGCCATGCCCTTTAGCTGTGTACCAAATTGGTCTTGCAATACTATGGTTATTTGATCGGCCCAAGTGGCTGTGGTAGCCGATGGTAGTTGTGGTGTTTGCCAACTACGATCATAGTTGGCATATTGTCCCTGGGTGCAGACTCAGTTTGGTACTGCACCAGGGTCGACTGTGGTGCTTGCCAACTACGACCATAGTTGGCATGTTGCCCCCAGGTGTAGAATCGGCTTGATATAGCTCATGAGCTGATTGAGGCTGATAAGGTGGTTTATAGCCAATGGTCAGCTTTCTAGCCATTAGCTCTAGCAGCGGAACAAAGGGCTCCAAGTAAGTTATGACCTTATATAGGTCTGTATTCCTGTGTGGAATCGGCTTAGCATACTGTGGATGTACTAGAGGTTCAATAGGCAGAGAGACCAATTTTGGGTAGATGTAAAATGGAGCTGATGGTGGTAAGTTGGCCTAGGGACAGGAATTCAAATTTCGCTTCTGATGAAATTTTGCTGGTGATAGAAATCCAAAATTTCAGCAAAATCTCATTATTTGGACGAAATCTGATTGAAATTCAAAAATAAAATTCAAATCTGGAATTTTTTGGACTAAAAGATTCAAAATTTTGGCCAAAAATCCGAAATTTAAGCTCGAAATTGTTAAAATTTTAGCAAATTTTAAGCTGAACAAAAATGGTACAAACAATATCAAAAATTTAAATGTTTTATGGAGGTTCCTAACACATTATTCATGTTATCATAAAAATTTTAGATAATTATCAAGTTTGACAAATTTTTAAAATTCTAAGATTGCTATTATCCTAATAAAATACTAACTAGCAAGTTTGAACCGAATGAAAAATAGCACAAACTATGTTAGAAAATTTCAAATTTTTTAAAGCTCCTGATGCAATAATAATGTTCCCATAAAATTTTAAAATGATGATCAAGCTTTATGTATTTTTAAAAATTCAAAAAGTGCTCCTGTCTTGTTAAAACCCTTACTGACAAATTTGAACAAAATAAAAAATGCTCCAAACCATGTTAGAAAATTTTTAAAAATTTTTATATAGTTATATTATATCATTAATGTTTTTATAAAAGTTTTATGTGATTATCATGCTTAAATAATTTTGAAAATTTACTGATATTAGCACGATGATAAATACATAGATTTTCATTAGAAATTTAAAAGGTATAAAATTTTTGAAAATTTTTCAACAGGATGATAAGGAAATTCTTAAGATATTATAAAAAATTTGAATTATGATTACACTCCAGTGAATTTATAAACTTTTACATGGCAAAGTACCATTTATGTTCTTTCTCTTTTGATTTTTGAAATATAAGAAATGAAGTTCAATGGTTACAAAGATTTTATTGACCAAACAAAAAATCAAAATTTTTAAAAATTTTACAAAATGGTATTGAGGCAATTTTAATCTCTCATAAAAATTTAGATCATGATCACACTCAAGAAAATTTATAAAATTAAATGATATTCTTGTCCCAAGTATGTTCATTCTATTTTTGATTTTTTAAAGATAACAAATGAAGTTCAATTATTTTGAAACATTTTTGTGTATAATCCTAAACTACTGTAGATAGTAACATAAATTGTTTAGATCATTATCAAACTTGTACAATTTTATAAAAATCTGATAGTGTTTTTGCCAAAATTTTAAAATGTCTAAAAAATTTGGTTTTTCAACAAATTTTCATAGAATATTACTTTCTTAAGGGTCACTGGGCCAAATGCAGTCAAATTTGGCCATAAGACTTAAAAATCTGGTCAAAAATCATGAAATTTTGTAGAAAAAATGAAATTACTATAGCAATTTCAATTTTTTTATCAGGCTAGTAATTTGGATTTCGTGGTGATGCGAAATCCAAAATTTTAAGTAATTTTGACAAAATTTGTATCGCTTCTCAGGGTCCAACCTGGCACCATCAGTGTATGCCTAGTTGTTGGGAATATTACTGGTGCTTAGCTCCCATGGTAAAACTACGGTACGCTGTGTTAGCAGCAAAGTATATAGTGGAGTCGATGGCCTAAGATTGACTACCTGTTTTGAGCTCTGAATGTTTTGGGCCATGGAATAGACCAAGTATGTTGGCAAGGTTTGCACCAGGTCAAGTTGTAACACCCCGGCGCTAAACACGCCACGGATGCTACCAAAACTCATAATAACTAATGTCACCCTAGTGAAGAGAGCGAGAATTAACCCCGACTCTTAAAACCGGTTTAAAACTAAGCCACCAAAATTTACAAAATTTAGCACACCTCCCCTAAAACTAGGACATCCACTCGGCGGACAAAAGAGCAATAGCGACAATATAATATATCAAACACTTAAAACAGAATCAAACCATCTAGCGGTCCTTAGATAATCAATCACACATCAATAGAAATTAACAACTCGGCCTGACGAGCAACACATTACAACACCATTATTTACAACCGGGCTTAACAATTTAATTAAATGCGGTGGTGATGACCAGGAGTCGTGTCGTGCTTCTACTCCCAACCCAATGAGTTATGCGCAAGGTTCCTAAAGCGAGAAGCGACAAGCGTGAGTCAAGACTCGACAAAGTGCAACAATAATGAAAAGTAATGAGTTCAGCTAGAATACAACTACTTTAAGACATAAAGTAGCAGTTCCTTTAATTGACATCCGAAAATAAAGCAAGCGGTGTGGATTCATATAAATTCAAAGCGTAGAAACTCAATTACTTTCTCAATTAACATAACCACTACTTAGTTGAGATCATACGGTAACTGAAGCAGTAACTAACTCCACTTACCACATCCAACTCGAAAACGTAATACCACCTTACCCATGCCTCGGCAATCATTTACGGATGAGCCCGACTCGATCCTCAACTTTGTTCTTTCCATTCTCATCAATCAACATTTAACAATTTCACCACACAATGCAATGCAATACTTTTATGCGTTCATGCTAAAAATGCAACCTTTTAGCCTATACGGGTATAGGTGAGTGCACACCGTCGGAGTGCACCCTCTCATTCCCAACCATCCCGTGGTGGGGCCTACTCTTCTTGACTCGCTCCCATCCGTAGATGGGACTACGGTGGGACTTTTGTGCTCACTACATGTGACGCGAGAGGCCCACATCAACATGGGTCGCCTCGTCCATTATGAATGCACATATGCGAATGATGCTTATAAACAATTCATACGGCATCGTAATCATTTGCTCTTAACAAGACCAAAAGGTACATAAACATAAAGCGCAATAGGGAACACCCCAAAGCCAATTATTATCAATATGTCATAGAAATTGTTAGTTTCATTGTCACGATATGCATTTTCATGATATGAACAATGCCGATTATGCTCATAAACATAAATCTTCATTTCCAGAAACAAACTATGAACACTCTTCTAGATATGCTATTAAACATAACCAATTCATTAGAAATTTCGTACTCTTATCGCGAGCAATCCTTTTAACACTCTCATAACGCTCTAGGGAATGCACTTTCCTTTACTGACGTGAGAGGCAACTCGGGGTCAAGACCACTCCCGAAGACACTTTCCCTGAAAACAACGTTACGCGCAAGAATGGATCAAGGTCCGACTCAATACCTCAAAGCGCGACGAAAACTCAACTCTTAACTCATTGAATTGGGCCATATTGACCAACTTTAAACACACAATTTAACAAACAATATCTGAGACTTATCAAAGAAATATATTTTCATAAACGACAATATGAAAGGTGAGATTCTCATAATGCGGGTGGTGGCGAGGCATGGTCTTATCATTGCGTAAGAGACACCCCGGGCTAAACACATGCATACCTTGGATGAAAACACAAGTTCGAATATATGAGAAATCACAGCTAAGCAAATTGCATTAAAGCAATCGGGATGCACCCTTGATCTAACATAGGCGTGCAAAATTTCCAAAACCTATATACACCTACTACCATATCTCTGTACCCTCATAACCAAATCCCATACGGCCGTTGCCCTTTGTTCCCATCGAATCCATACTGAGCTATGCATGGTCCAATACACCAACTAGATAGGATTTAGTTTTAAGAGAATACTCAATAACTCGATCTTGAATCTTGTTCACTTAAATCAGAGGGCTCATAGCACAATCATGATTGAAACTACATACGCATTAAGTTAGCAGCCAATGATTTATTTCAGCACATAGGCCCCATTCAATAATCAAGCACAAACCAGATAACCATATATATACTCACTACCTGCATATCCACATTTCAGAATTACATATAAAGGCTCATCTACTGCACACCAACACTAATCACAGAACATAGAATCTATGCTTGATTAATAGCCTGAGGATTACGTTTTAAAGGCACTATTAATAACAGTAAAAGGGAGGGAATGCAGATAAATTAGAAATGCATCGATTCTCGCACTTCCAAGCCCATCTCTCAACTTTGTACACTTAACTCACTGCGATACCGCAACCTAATCCTTCTAGGCTTTTCATCAAACACCTATCATGCACAAGGAAATAAAAATACCACACATTCAAATGTTTGAGCTCTCACCACAAGAAGGCAAGGGCTGCTGCTGGTGGTGGTCTTTGCCAGCCATTGTTGGTCGGCTCCCCATCTTCTGCTCTGCTCCTCTGCATTCTTTGCCTCTCTGCTGCTCTAGTTTCTGCTTCTGGCGAAGGAGGGCAGGCGACGTCGGGGAAGGGGAAGGGGGCGGCGGCCAGCAGGGGGAACTGGAGCGACGACCGGTAGGGGAGACGCCAGGGAAGTCGAAGGGGTGGCGGCAGCAGAACTGGAGGAGAATGGGGAAGTCGGGAGTCGGCGGATGAGGGCTAGGGGGCGCCAGTCTTTGGGCGAACAACCGTGAGAGGAGAGGAGAAGCAGGGCCAGGAGGAGGCGCAGGAGGAGTGGGGAGTGGGGAAGTCAGGAAGAAAAAAAAAGAAATTAAGGCTAGGGTTTCATCCTTTTTTTTTTCTTTTCTTTAAATACCCAATAAGTGGAAACACTAAATAAAAGGGCTTGGGGGAAAAGACTAAAATGCAATTATAAACTACTCAGCAATTCTAGAGACCACAACCAACAAACTCCAAAAACGGACATTTCAACTCACGGCGAACAGAAGATCCTTTGAATAAAACTTACCGCAGAAAATTACGGCTCGGAGAAATTCCCTTTCCAATATGCATTCGGCATATCTCAAAACTCATCGTTAAGATCCTTAAAACTGCGAGACAACCAAATCTTTTGCCCTTCCGAAGAAAACCTTGGAAAAACGATTTGCGGTATTACACTCTTCCCCCCTTTAACAGAATTCGACCTCGAATTCTGAACACAACAAGAACACCACAAGAACAACGGAAACAGACTAACCAAGCAGAAACACCCAAAGAAAACAAAATTGGGTACTTCTCACGCACAAGACTCCAAAACTCGAGTCACTTCTTTTTTTTCAACTTGAGAATTCACATCTCCCACACGGAGGCGCTAATGGAACCGGGTAGACAGCCAGATTCCCAAATTATACCACAAATCATCAACTCACGATGACACGATTACCGCAAGTCACAACACTCTATTAAGCATCCAACTAATTTTCACCGAATCACTAAATTCTTTTCGATTGAACAGTTGGGGTTCTAAACTCAAATCTCCTAAGAACCAAGAACACCCTGATTCATATCTCTCCTCAACGATTAACCTTTATAACCACATAACCATTTTCAAGCCATATCATCGAACGAGTTAGCCCACCATATCATCGTTATACCACGGGTTGTTTAATTTGAACCACGGAGCCACACTAGGCTTCTCGATCCAACAAGTTTCTAACCAATTTCGAACATATCACTATTTCTAACCTTTTTAACAAAAGAACCATTTTCGACTAATACCATCAAACTTTAGCTCACAATGGTGACATTCCTTTTTCAGTCTCATATCCACGATATACTCTTTGATCTTCTTTTACCAAGCCTACTCACCCCAAGGGACAAAAGCCCAAGGTACAAGTTCACAACAGAACTTTTCACATCAGATTGTCAACACTTCAACTACACTCATCTGAACTCAACTGTTCAATCTCACGATAGAAATGGTAACGAATTACCAACAACTTCCAAGTAGCTCAGTATTAAGGTTAAACAAGCACCAACCAGGAACATACCAACCAAACTATTTTTCCAAAAGGATTCTGGCTACGGCATGCAACGACCTTCATCACCTTCCACTCTGAATCCACTTACGATCAACACTGAAAACAGATCAATCACTTTCTTTTTCAAGCCAGAAAACAAATGGAATCTCGATTCCCTTTAATCACTCACCCCCCCATTTCAACAAATTAAAACCAAGCAACAAACTTTACCTTGGGAAAAACTCCATTAAGAGAAAAACACCGCGCGAGACTTTTATTAAAGCAATTCACCTACGAAAACAAGTCATCAAGATTTTACCAAAGAAAACACCTCTCTTTCACTAGAAGCGATTTCATTCTCGAAAGGAAACCAATCGGAAAGCCGATCCACTCTCACCCATCAACCAACACTTTCTTGAGAGACAAAACTTGTTTTCTAGAAGAAAACTTCTTAACCAACCGAAGATCACGTATGACACATTCATAAGATTTACCTTTTAGAAACATTCACAATTATCGCGTTTTCAAATAAATCCAACTCTAGTCGGAATAGAGATACTAATATCTCCAAATCAAGAACTTGCAAATCATTACCTTGAGTCTGGCCACATCCTTTAACTAATAATCCTATAATAACTCATTTGTACCTTATAAAATGCAATCCAGACATACACCCTTGGAGGGTAAAATTCCACAATCATAACTTAAGCTAAATGTCTTAGCAATACACTTGAATGGCATTATTCTACGAAATAACCTATTCAAAATCCATGAACATATTACTTCATGATTAATCTTTCTTTCATCCTCATTTTCAAGCCTCAATGTTAAACCCAAACTTGATTATTCACACTAATTTCTAGAAGCCTTAAAACGCAAGACAAAGAATGTCTTTGCCAACAATGCTCAAACAACCGATCATATGGACAACCGATCCATATATGAATATTTAAACATGCTTTAGTTTCACCTTCCACCATTCCTAGTTCTCCTACACTTACCAATAAAGGTTTGATATACTTTCCATAACCCCAATATTTCTTTTATTATCCTCTCTGACAAATATAACCACCGCTAGTCCTATTAACATCAAACATTGCATCAACATTTTCCTCTGGCCTACAACCCATACTAAACCATCAATTATACAACTTCCTATTCTGAGCTTAGGTCCAAATGTTCTCAATGAAACCTACATACTCAACATATAGAGTTCATACTACCCATACGTCAACGTTCAAAAGATCATAACCTACTCCAACTATAAATGACTTCAACAATTAATAATGCCTCCTCAAGACATACTCTTAATTGCTGACCTAAAGCGATCATTCACTAAAGGTAAAACTATACCTGAGTCAACAATTCTATAGGCCCTCATTCCTTATGTACAACATTGAACAAGTCATTCTATCGACTCACACTCTTAAATGGTCCATAACAACAGACCAACCATTTCCAGTACTTTACACCAACGCACTCCAGTACTTTTCACCATTCCTTTTTTTTCTATAGTAGGTTCATCAAACAGATCATTCTAAACCTTGGCAATCATTATCAGTGCTAGCCTTATAGGAACACGATTCCATTCTTCCAATTAATTCCATGACTCGCAACGACAAGCATAAGACTCTAATCAATCCTTCACTCTTTGGACCACATGCCAACTCGAGCAAAATTCTCTAACAACACATCATATTAGTTTGAACTTAATCAACCATCACATGTACTTTGACCCAATCGATATTTACCTCATCGCCATGTTCTAACTATGCATCAACACTTAACCTTTTTGATCTCTCTCGTTGGTCACCTACCCTTGAAATAACAAGGTATGACACCAACCTTAAGTAAATACCAACTTTTAAACGCGAATAAACACGATTCATCGTTTTCCTTTCCAGAAAACCAAGCCTTAAAGCACAAAGGAGCTCGACTCTCAAAATTGATTGGATGACAAAACCCAAACTTAGTCTCGCAAAAGATCTCCAATTTAAATGTCAAACTCCAAACTTCCGCGAAGGACGAGGGTTACCAGAACAGCCTCTCAGCAAAGAAAAACAACGAGATCAAATAACTCAACTAAGGTGGGCACAAAACATCAATAACCCCTTTAAACTCGAAGAAGGACGAACACCCGAATAAATCGATAACCTTCTCCACAAAACAACCAATGCCAACCAACAAAACTGAGCGTCAAAGCTGGAATAGCAACCAGAAAAGATGCAACACTAAACTCTTGTTCTTTGCCTTAAACCAAAGAAGGCAAAACCAAAACAATCGACTCCACCAACTATGCGATCTAAGACAAACAGGACAAACACCCTCCCCACGGGAGGTTCTTCGTCCTCCGGTGGTGGCTAGAAACAACCACACCGCTAATCCACAACCTTCACCACGGTTATCAATACTCGACCAGAACCCTTTTGGCACAAATTAACTCATAAGCATAACAATACACCTCATCATACGTTAAATCTCAAATAAAGCATTACGAGAGTAGCATAATAGTTGCCCAACCCATCCCTCATGCATCGAGTGTGTCGAGTTTTAAATTAATTAACCAATCTACCTCAAGTTTTAAAATTATTGCCATGAGGTCACACTTTAAAAGTTAATCCTAAACCATGTTTCTAATTTCACACAGCAAAATTTTAGTTTACTCTAGAGTAATTTGCTAAAACCATGTATCACGGACCTGAAGCCCGCTCTGATACCAACTGTAACACCCCGGTGCTAAACACGCCACGGATGCTACCAAAACTCAGAATAACTAAAGTCACCCTAGTGAAGAGACAAGAATTAACCCCTGACTCTTAAAACCGGTTTAAAACTAAGCCACCGAAATTTACAAAATTTCGGCAACACCTCCCCTAAAACTAGGACATCCACTCAGCAGACAAAAGAGCAATAGCAGCAATATAATATATCAAACACTTAAAACAGAATCAAACCATCTAGCGGTCCTTAGATAATCAATCACACATCCAATAGAAATTAACAACTCGGCCTGACGAGCAACACATTACAACACCATTATTTACAACCAGGCTTAACAATTTAATTAAATGCGGTGGTGATGACCAGAGTCGTGTACGTGCTTCTACTACCAACCCGACAAAGTAAATGCGCAAGGTACCTAAAACGAGAAAGCGACAAGCGTGAGTCCAAGACTCAGCAAAGTGCAACAATAATGAAAAGTAAAGAGTTCAGCTAGAATACAACTACTTTAAGACATAAAGTAATAGTTCCTTTAATTGACATCCGAAAATAAAGCAAACAGTGTGGATTCATATAAATTCAAAACGTAGAAACTCAATTACTTTCTCAATTAACATAACCACTACTTAGTTGAGATCATACGGTAACAGAAGCAGTAACTAACTCCACTTACCACATCCAACTTGAAAACGTAATACCACCTTACCCATGCCTCAGCAATCATTTCTGGATGAGCCCACGACTCAGTCCTCAACCTGTTCTTTCCATTCTCATCAATCAACATTTAACAATTTCACCACACAATGCAATGCAATACTTTTATGTGTTCATGCTAAAAATGCAACCTTTTAGCCTATCTGGGGTATAGGTGAGTGCACACCCGTCGGAGTGCACCCTCTCATTCCCAACCATCCCGTGGTGGGGCTTACTCTTACTGACTCGCTCCCATCCGTAGATAGGACTACGAGGTAGGACTTTTGTGCTCACTACATGTGGCGCCGAGGCCCACATCAACATGGGTCGCCTCGTCCATTATGAATGCACATATCACGAATGATGCTTATAAACAATTCATACTGCGGCATCGTAATCATTTGCTCTTAACAAGACCAAAAGGTACATAAACATAAGCGCAATAGGGAACACCCCAAAGCCAATTATTATCAATATGTCATAGAAATTGTTAGTTTCATTGTCACGATATGCATTTTCATGATATGAACAATGCCAATTATGCTCATAAACATAAATCTTCATTTCCAGAAACAAACTATGAACACTCTTCTAGATATGCTATTAAACATAACCAATTCATTAGAAATTTCGTACTCTTATCGTGAGCAATCCTTTTAACACTCTCATAACGCTCTAGGGAATGCACTTGCCTTTACCGACGCGAGAGGCAACTCGGGGTCAAGACCACTCCCGAAGACACTTTCCCTGAAAACAACGTTCTGGCGCAAGAATGGATCAAGGTCCGACTCAATACCTCAAAGCGCGCGAAAACTCAACTCTTAACTCATTGAATTGGGCCATCTTGACCAACTTTAAACACACAATTTAACAAACAATATCTGAGACTTATCAAAGAAATATATTTTCATAAGCACAATATGAAAGGTGAGATTCTCATATTCGGGTGGTGGCAGAGGCATGGTCTTATCATTGCATAAGAGACACCCGGGCTAAACACATGCATACCTTGGATGAAAACACAAGTTGAGAATATATGAAATCACAACTAAACGATTGCATTAAAGCAATCGGGATGCACTTGCGATCTAACATAGACGTGCACAAAATTTCCAAAACCTATATACACCTACTACCATATCTCTGTACCCTCATAACCAAATCCCATACGGCCGTTGCCCTTTGTTCCCATCGAATCCATACTGAGCTATGCATGGTCCAATACACCAACTAGATAGGATTTAGTTTTAAGAGAATACTCAATAACTCAGTACTGAATCTTGTTCACTTAAATCACCGGGCTCATAGCACAATCATGATTGAAACTACATACGCATTAAGTTAGCAGCCCAACAGATTTATTTCAGCACATAGGCCCCATTCCAATAATCAAGCACAAACCAGATAACCATATATATACTCACTACCTGCATATCCACATTTCAAAATTCCATATAAAGGCTCATCTACTGCACACCAACACTAATCACAGAACATAGAATCTATGCTTGATTAATAGCCTGAGGATTACGTTTTAAAGGCACCATTAATAACAGTAAAAGGGAGGGAATGCAGATAAATTAGAAATGCATCGATTCTCGCACTTCAAGCCCAGCTCTCAACTTTGCACACTTAACTCAACTGCGATACATAACCTAATCCTTCTAGGCTTTTCATCAAACACCTATCATGCACAAGAAACCAAAATACCACACATTCAAATGTTTGAGCTCTCACCACAAGAAGGCAAGAAATTGCTTCTTTGGTGGTGGTCTTGCCAGCCATTGTTAGTCTTGGCTCCCCTTCTTCTTGCTCCTACCGGTATTATTCTGCTGCCTCTCGCTGCTCTAGGCTGCTTCTTTGGCGAAGGAGGGCAGGCGACGTCGGGGAAGGGAAGAAGCGGCCAGGGGAGGCTGAGCGACGACCGTAGGGGAGCCGCCAGGAAGTCGAAGGGGTGGCGGGAACTGGAGGAGAATGGGGGGAAGTCGGCAGGGGAGTCGGCAGATGAGGGCTAGGGGGCGCCAGTCTTTGGAGCGAACAACCAGTGAGAGGAGAGGAGAAGCGGGGGCCTTGAGGAGGCGCAGGAGGCGGCTGGGAGTGGGGGAAGTCCAGGGGAAGAAAAGGAAAGAAATTAAGGCTAGGGTTTCATCCCTTTTTTCTTTTCTTTTCTTTATGTACCCAATAAGTGGAAACACTAAATAAAAGGGCTTGGGGGAAAAGACTAAAATGCAATTATAAACTACTCAGCAATTCTAGAGACCACAACCAACAAACTCCAAAAATGAACATTTCAACTCACGGCGAACATAAGATCCTTTGAATAAAACTTATCGCAGAAAATTACGGCTCGGAGAAATTCCCTTTCCAATATGCATTCGGCATATCTCAAAACTCATCGTTAAGATCCTTAAAACTGCGAGACAACCAAATCTTTTGCCCTTCCGAAGAAAACCTTGGAAAAACGATTTGCGGTATTACACAAGTATAGATCCTATTGATACTAGCTCTTGCGCCATGGTTTTGACGTTATTAGTTATCATCGGTTTAAGTGTATTTACCAGAATCGATGATTGATTGATCATAGCTTCATGTACAGATTAGTCCCAGAATCGATGATTGATTGATCACAGCTTGATGTATAGATTAGTTAATCATCTCAAACAATTCGGCCTATGCATGTATATATAGGCTTTCTGGTCGAATGGCTTCTCAGTGTCTTTGTCATCGGAGAAGTTGACCGTTGGCAGTGCAATCTTTTGAGTAACACCAAGTTGAGTTCTTTTGGTAGCAATTTAGCTTCATCTCTTCTAGCGCAGCTTTTCAATCTTCAATGTCTTTTCACTGATCTAACATTAAATCATCTAGCGTCACGATGATTATAGCATCAGAGTTGACATCGGAGGGGGAATTGATTTTCCTGAGGAAGACATTGTGGGTCCTAGAGGGCATGCCAAAAGTGTGTTGGCACCGAAAAATATGATGAAAGATTGATTGACTCAAACACATGTAAACACCAGGTTTAAGATGGTTTGTAGCATGCCAGCTGATTTGATCCTACAATCGGCTGGATAAATAGATGCAAACCGATATAATCGGTTTAAACCAAGATAAATAGAAAATAATCTCTTAGCCGATTAGATGGTATGATCGGCTAGATAAATCTAAATGACTATTACAGTCAATTAGACGATAGGTAAAAGTATATTTTCCCCTGAAAAAAGTGATGTGCAACAAGATCGATATGGAAACAAAAAACGTGATGTGCAACAACATCGATATGGAAACAAAACTGATATAACTGACATAATTGAAGATGACTTTATTGATCAAAATCAAATTTCAAACAAATTCTAAGTTACAAAAGCTAATCCTAGTCAACAGAATGTAAATAAAAAGTAGGTGCGAGTTGATTGATTGGTTCTTGGCACCTTTTCTTATCATCTCTGAACCTCTTATATAACACTTAGGCCGATCATATTTTCCTCCGATCCTTACAAACACATGATCTGTATCAGCCTCAACTTTTAGAAGGTGAACTTCTCTTCAAGCCGATATCGGCTAAGACTATCCGCATTTAACATTATCTTCCTAAATCGGCTACATTATCTGCTAAATCTTGGTATCAACAATATCACTTAGGCCTATCGTATCCTTCTCCTACTCAAGATTCACAATGCGTATCAACCTCAATTTCTAGGAGATAAATTACTCTTTGAGCCGATATCGGCTAAGACTCTCTATATTGAACTCCATATCAATTATAATTGCAATTGTAACTTATCTTTTCCCTTTTAACTGATATCTTCTAGAAAAAATCTAATTTCATCTTTGACCTAACAAATCGGTTATACCTTGCCAAATTTAGGTGCTAACAATAGTGCATAGCTGATCATATCTTTCTCCAATGCGTTGCCAGCCGTGATCTGTATCGAGCTTTATATAGATAAAATTCTATCTTTCAATCAATATCGGTCACAATTCTATCTTCAACTTAACTTTTCCCTTTTTAACTGATATCGGTAAGAAATATTCAATTTTATCCTCAGCCTGATAAATCTATTGTCTTGGCAAAATTTATTATAAACAAGATAATATAGAGGTGTATTATAGACAGCCACTGTACATGCCCACGGACTATGCCCTTCACCTCGCCCTCCATTCGACGGTTGAGATCTTTTATCACCTTGGGGGGTGGCCCTCTGCACCTTAAGAAGGACACGGGCGCCTGTAACCTAGTGGATTCGCTGGACTAGTACACATCATGTACTAGTCGATTCGTTGGAGTAATACATGGAAGCAAGTATGAATTTGTACTGGATAAGCACGACTTAGTTGAGTTCGGTCCCAAGAATATCATTACTACACAAAAGATCATCACAAACGGTTTGGAAACCTCATCACAGATGGTTTTGTGACCATTTGTGAAAAAACTTATCCCAGACAATTTTAAGGAAGAACTGTATGTGAAGAGGCATATATCATATAGGTTCCAATTTGAAACCATCTGTGATGATGCCCTCATCACGAGCGGTGCCCCATGATGGAAGCTATGCGTGATTTGTGCCTATTCACAGACGGTTCTTCATTAGAACCATCTATGATGTTGATTTTCTTTTTTTACTAAATTTTAATATATTGGCTAGCCTTAGGAATTGCTAGCCATGCCTTTTGAAACAAAAGACAGTACATAGTATGACCAGCATATTATTATGACATAAATTTAAAAAATGTACTCCAATCACATGTTACACAACATACAGTGCATCCATTTCATAAATCAGCTCACATCACACATTACAACATATGTACAACGTATCCATTTCAAAAATCAACTCACATATGTACTAACCAATTGGATTCAGAAGTAGAGATGACAAATTCACAACACAAGGTTCACAAATTAATCTGAATGTACAGTAAATAACAAATTCACAACTCATGATTCGTTGAGCCCTGAGTAGCATCTACCCTTTGGATTTAAGACCTCACGCAGCAAGAAGACACAGAGCTGTCCTTGAATAATTAGTAGGTTAGCCTGTTCCAATGCAGATTCAGCGCATTGCCAAGCCTATCAATTAGAAGAGTAAAGTCTCGCGTGTATACAAATTAATAAGTGGAGATAATTGTTACAAGATTGATAGCCCTATATGATATTGGTCTGCTGGGAACCAACGAGGAGTGCCATGTTGTGGGAAACATAGAATCCACATAGGTCAGTGCCCTTTGACTGCTGGTGGCACTGCCAAAACATAATAGGTTAATTAGTTTCGAAGGTATTATTATGGAGTGTGAAGGATTATTGCGTACTATCGGATATTGAAAACTTAAAAGTATGTGTTAGAGTGGCTAGGCCCTTCTTGTGTGGCCCTTCCCTTGATTTGTAGACACCGAACGATGTGTCGAGAAAATCTCTAATAGGCTTTAAATCATGGGTGCCGCCCTTTTCAGAATCAAGGTAAATTACTCGGTTCTGTCTCGGTATAATTATGAGTAGAACCTAGTGATACCGACATAGGTATGTCGTCATGGTCATTGAACCTAACTTCGAGGTGTGATATATAGTAGCAATCAATGAGTATAGCATCTAGACGAAGCATTTACCCCGGGTTGTAGGGTAAAAGTATGAATTTTTTGTTCGAATGAGTCAGCAGTACTTTTTCCATGTACTCATAGACGACCTCTTTATTTTCATCCATGGTTTGCTTGGACACCATGTGTGGGTCGGCGAAACCCACCAATTGTTCCCTTGCTGTTGCTTCCAGGATCATATATCTACATATACAAATCAAGGATGATATATATATGACATTTATCGGTACATCAGAAATGTAGATGGTGATTGCACACTTACATTATCTAGTATCTTATGAGTGAGGCGTTGAGCGCTTTGAGGTTGTACAGATTGAACAAGTCGGTGAAGCTGACCATGAAGATGCCATCTAAAAATCGGTGTAAGAAATACTCTTCCTTGAAGCTCACCGAGATACTCATTGTCCGTTGTGCCACCAGCTTGTTGGCTTATTGCATGTACCATTCTTGCAATCTAACGCAGGCTAATGAAAGCGTCTCCTCGTGCTCATCCGGTATGAACAGTTGCCCCGGCTCGAATTGCCGCACTAATGGGGCAAGCGAAAAGTCATCGGCTAACGTGGTCCATTTCAATTTGCCCTTGTTTCCGTGTCCCCTTCTACCAAACTTCATCTTCACAGGAGACGAGTGGGCCCTTCTGTAGAACGGCCTGTGCATGACCGGACACGATAGCCGATTTGGCGGGCTCCTTCATTGCATGGCATGGCTCCGGTAGTGCTAGTAGCTCCGGCGCATCGTGTGGTGCCTCTTGGACTGCTTGTAGCTTCAGTGCTCCTAGTTGGGCGTCGAAGGAGATGTCCTTCTTGGACTACTAGATGAATGTGCCCATGGCATCCCCTAGTGTGACGATCTCGTCATTTGGGGGCATGTCCAGCGGGACGGCCTTGAAAATTTCATGTACACCGTCGACATAGACCTTTGTGTAGCCCAGCTCTATAGTACAACTGTGCACTAATACCCCCACACCGAATGCATACGCTTGTCCCCAAGCAGCCTGTAGGGGAACAGAGCCGTTGGCAAGCCTCACTTGCAAACTGCACGGCATGACCACCTACATAAGTGTACATAAGTAATTAGCTAACACGTCCAACATTAGAGTGCATGTAAGGAGCATTGTAGACATGTTACCCGGGTGTCATTAGGAGAAAATCTACCTTCATCCACGTCCGTCTCAGGGGCAGACACGCAGCTGCTCCGACGGTTGGTTGGGCTGAACTGCACCTATGCTTCCTGGGATAGCACGTTCTGTGCTTGCCTCTCCTTAGCCACCCTTTGCTCCATCCTTTCCTCAAGACTCCGTAGCTGACTATTGAACTGCGCTCTAAGCCTTTCCTCAACCCTTTGCTCAATCAGGGCTACTAGCTATTCCTCACACTCGACTTTACTTCTCTTTCTACTCTGGTACGTGGCGGAGTCTTGTGGGAATCCCAATTTCTAGGGAATAAAAACACCTAGGCCTTTGGTGCGACCCGGGTGCTCATTGTTTCCCAAGGCCTTGGAGAGTATGTCTTTCTCTCTGTTCGAAGTGAAAGAGCCCTTGGAAGATTCCGTGCTCAACAATGTTAGGCATTGGGACACTTCCTCATCAGCGGGGTTTGCAAAGGACACACCGCCTGAAGAAGTGTGACGTGACCGCGCTCTTACCCAGTTTCGGGTACACGGGTCCACGATTGAGGCAAATGGCAGCGCGACCTCCTTCTACACTACCTTATCGTCCTCCCTCGTCCATTGCACCATCTTACCCGCGTACTCAGTTGAGCCGAGTCTATGTGGGTGTGTTTTTTGACTGGATGGTCTTAAAAGTCGTGCTTTGAAGCATGAACTCTTCCGTCGTCTTCAACTCAACAAATTGTCCCCAAACATCTTTAGAGATGAACCCATACTTCTGGAATGGAGTCATTTCCTTATTGACGTAATTAGCAACGAGGATGCTCTTGAAGTTCTTCCATGCCTTTCCCGCCACTAGCAATGCATACCGTCGCAGTGCAAGCATGGTGTCTTGTGGAAACTCGAACGATGTGAATATTTCTGTCACCAAGTTATCGCGCTCCTCATCTATCAGCGTCTTCCATGATGGATAGGTGATGGGGGCCCGTTCACGCCCAACGATCCCGTACATGGTCCGGAAAGCTGTCGCAGCCTTTGGAGGTGCAGTAGAGGCCCCATCATGCGGATCAACTACCATGATGGTGTATTGGCTTTGAAGCCTTTTACTAAGCCCTCTTGTACCACGCCTGTTTCCTTCTACGTTGGGCACGTCATCAGATCCTTTCAGCGGCGATGATTGAGGGGACGCCATCTTGTATGATGCAAGGTTAAGAGTAGGTAAGTTAAGAGAAGCAAGTTTAAGAGAAGATAAGTTAAGAGTTATTTTGTACATGCAAGGTTAAGATAATCAACATTTCTTGCAACACCAATCGGGCAAATGTGAAGATTTTTGAATTGAATGTTGATTGTATTATATTGCTCTCAAATAAGGGTTGGTTAGCTAAGCATCTAAATAGCACACCAGTAATAGTTAAGATAACAAAGTGTATTTAGCAGCATCTAAATAGCACACCAGTAACAGTTAAGATAACAAAGTGAATTTAACTAAGCATCTAAATAGCACATGTACTGATATAACAATTTCAATTTGCACATGGATCACAAATTGAACCAGAATGTTGTGACTGATAGCACAATTAAGATTAAACCAGCAGCTAGTACATATAATGAAGTGCTGACAGAAAGGTAATAATAGTCAAGAACAAGCTATTAGCTAGCCAGATATTACAGTCAAGAATAGAGGAGGGAGGAGGGCACCACCGAGGGAGTGGGGAGACACTACCGTGGGGGAGGAGACACCACAGCGGGGAGGTGCAGCCAGGGGTAGGCACGGCCGAGGGAGGAGGGCGTCGCCGAGGGGCGATGGCGCGGCCGAGGGGGGAGGGCGCTGTCGATGGGGGAGGGCACGATCGAGGGGCGAGGGTGCGGCCGAGGGGGAGGGCGCCGTCGGCGGGGGAGGGCACGATCGAGGGGGGAGGGTGCCGCTGAGGGAGAGGGCTCACGATAGCTAGGTTTGCAATCAACTAAGTGTGCGCGGGACTTGGTGAATGGCAAGCGCGGGATTTATCGAACAGCATGGGAAGACCATCCTAGACGGTTATGGGATTGAACCGTCATCTCAGTAATTATAATTAATGCACATCTCATTAATTAATGCATGTCATTAATTAATTATAGTACAGGAACACTTGGTATATACATGAAGACCTGATGACAACTCCACTTGCTTATTTTTTTTACAAAAATTAGCCCTTCGCGATGACCAACACGTATGTAACTAGCTTCTCTGGTTGGTCTTCCTGGATTGTGATGCCAGTACCAATAGGAGGCAACTCATTGAACTGATTGTATTCTTCCTCATCTACCACATTCTCGACTCCGACAATCCTCCTTTTTCCCTGAAGGACAACGTGGCGCTGTTTGTTGGATGGGTCGATTACATAGAAGACTTGAACAACTTGGTTGGCGAGAACGAATGGTTCATTTTGGTATCCGACATGTTCGAGGTCCACAATTGTGACACCATACTTGTCAACCTTCACGTGCTGCAGGTTAACCTAACGGCACCGAAATAAGGGAATCTTGAATAGTATATAGTCGAGCTCCCAAATTTCCTCAATGAACCCATAAGACGAGCTCCTTGTCGATCTAGCGGTATTCAGTGCATCGATGCGAACACCGCTGTTCTGGTTTGTGCTCTTTATGTCCTGATCTCTCGTGTAAAATGTGTACCCATTTAAGTCATATCCTTTCCATGTTACAATTATAAAAGCTGGCCCTTTTGCCAACCATGACAACATATCACCAACGTGCTTCCAATAATGGGTTGTCGCTCCTTGAACCATCTGTTGAACTGAAGGTTATGCTATCTGATGATCCAGTACTCCTACCGCGTCGGATTCTCTTACCGTAGCCAATTCATGTGCTCGTGGATATATAGGGCCACAACAATCATGTATTGCAAAATTGTGAAATAGGTTTTCGTGCACACAACCGGATCAGGCGTGATTGCTTTCCTTCCAATGGTCCCGATGCCCTAAAGCCTTCCCTCATGGTGGGATCGAGGCACACCTATCGGTTCGACCTGAGCCATGTAATCCACATAGAATTCGATGACCTCTTCGGTTGCATAACCTTCGATAATGCTACCCTCCGGTCGAGATCGATTCCGTATGTAGGACTTGAGAATTCCCATGTACCTCTTGAATGGGTACATGCTACGTAGGAACACAAGCCCACACATCTTTATCTCCCTCACAAGGTGAACAATTAGATAGACCATGATATCGAAAAATGACAGAGGGAAATACATCTCAAGATTGCATAGAGTCATTACCACCTCGGCCTGTAGAGCATCTAGTCCTTCGGGATCTATGGCCTTCTGAGCAATTATGTTAAAGAAATAACATAGCCTTGTGATTGTCTCCCGAACCTTGGTCGGTAAAATACTTCTAATTGCCACAGGGAGCATCTGTGTTCGGCCTTTATTAGTGTAACAAGCAAGTTCGCAGTATGTTCAGCCTTTATCAGTCTCTTTCAGTGCTAACTCAGGTCTGACTCCATATTGACCAAGTCAAGCCGTGCATTCATACCGTCCTTTGTTTTACCCTTAAAGTTCAGTAAGAGACCAATCAAGCTATCACAGACATTCTTCTCTACGTGCATCACATCGATGCAGTGTCGAACTTCTAGCTGCTCCCAATAAGGTAGGTCCCAAAATATTGATCTCTTCTTCCACATGCTCTTCTCATGGGTCCTCAATTTACGTTCCTTTCCTAGCGCAACATCCAACTTCTTAACCATATCATGAATGTCTGTTCCGCTTAAAGGCTTTGGAGCTAAAGCGTCTTCGATCGTGTCGTCGAATTATTTCTTCATCTTGCGGTATGGGTGATTCCTCCAAAGGAACCTACGATGATGCATGTACACTATTTTGCATGAGTGATTCAGCCAGACACTGTCGGTGTCATCCAAGCAGTGAGCACATGCTTTGGCTCCTTTTGTACTTTGCCCCGACAGGTTAGCAAGGGTAGGATAATCATTTATGGTGCAGAACAACAGGCAACGCAAAGTGAAGTACTCTTGTTTGTGAGCATCCCAACCTACACCCTAGGAGCCCACAATGTGTTGAGATCTTCCACCAATGGTGCTAGGTACACATAAATATCGTTCCCAGGTTGCTTCAGGCCTTGGATAAGTATAAATATCAATATGTACTTTCGCTTCATACACAACCAAGGAAGAAGGTTGTACACACAGAGATTTACTAGCCAAGTGCTATGACGGCTGCTCATGTTACCGAAAGGATTCATTCCATCTGTACTCAATCCGAACCTTATATTCCTCAGATCTCCTATGAATTCTTCAAACCTCCTATCGATGTTTCTCCACTACGTCAAATCAATAGGGTGCCGAGTCATTCCATCGTTCTTACGCTCATCCGAGTGCCATCGAAGTAATTTTGCCTCTTTTGGGTTTGCAAACAAATGCTTTAAATGGGGAATTATAGGTAGATACCATGCCACCTTAGCGGGAGGTCCTTTCTTCACCTCCATGCCCTCCTTGTCATCATCTGATCTTTTTTACGCTTGTACCGGTATGCATGGCACACTGGACATACATGCAAGTTTGTGTATTGTTTGCGATATAGGATACAGTCATTCGGACAGACATGTATTCTTTCTACTTCCATTCCCAAGGGATTTTTGTCTTTGTAGGTGGTTGTTGGCAACTCATTTCCCTCAAAGCATATCCGCTAATGAGACCTATGATCTTGTGAAACTCTTGTCGGACCAACCATTGCTTGCCTTTAATTTCAGCAGTTCCAGCATGGGTGACAACCTTGTATATTTGGACTTGCAACCCAGGAACAAAGGTTTCTACGAGTCGTCCATTAAGCCCCAAAATTTTAAGTACTCCCACTCATCACAGTTCCCTTCTGCATCCCATAGCATCTGATCTAAATTATCATCCAAAGTACAGTTGATATCATCCGGAGTATCGTCGACTTCATCCATGATGGTAGTACTACTTAGTCCTGTGTCTGCTTTCGTCTGTATTTGGTCCAACATGTATACCCCCTTTTGAAACCCTTAGAATCAAGTGTGCTTCAATCTGTGCTGGGTTTTGAAACATCTGGAGATTCTTACAGTCAATGCATGAATAAGGCATAAATTCCACCCCCTTGTTCAACATATCTTCCTCTGCAGCTCTTCTAAAAGCGGAGACACCATTAATGTACTCGGCGCTCGTACGGTTCTCAGCGTACATCCAGCTTTGGTCCATCTGCACTACATATGTAACAATAGGTGTTAAACGATGAATTAAGTACTCTAGATTGCTCATGCGCACATGTGCTACATATAAGCTAAATTTCTACTTGTCGATTAACTTATATAGTTCCTAACATCGAAAAAGAAAGAATGGATATGCATGTAAGAACAAACTACTAATTTAGATCAAAAAGCACAAATAAATCTACATAAGGTTATAGCAAATGTGTCTACTTTACATCACAAAGAAAAAATGGACCTACAACAAGCTAGATGTAGAATACAAATTCATTTCCCCCAAGCTAGATCTAAAATGTAATTCAAATTTGAAGTAATTAGTAACCTTAGATGACCTAGAGCACAAGGATCTACAATTACTGCACCAAATCTAGGGTCTCTTTCACTAGAACGCCTCTCAATCGCAGCCACGTTAGATATATCTAGGAAACCCTAAAAATACAGAGGCGGTTGAGACTCTCTATTCTTTTATAAAAAACAGAATTGATCATCACAGACAGTTTTATCCAAAAACCATCTATGATGATACCTGACAACGTAGACGGTTTTTGCACAAAAGCATGCGTGATGTCGAGTAACATCACAGATGGTTTTTGCATAAAACCATCTTCGATGTCGCTACATCACAGACGTTTTTTGGATAAAACCGTCTACGATTATACTATTATAGACCGTTTTATCTACAAACCGTCTATGATATTCCTTCGTCTTCCCAATGCAGACACGTGCAGTGTTTCAAGTAGATCATTTCGTCTTCCGAGAGAATTAAAACCATCTGATCAAATTCCACTTAGAAGATCGTGTTCCAGGTAGCGTTTCGTTTCTCCAATGCAGATCGTTAATTGCAATTCCACAGCTATAAGAAGAGAGAGGATGATCGGCCGCCTCTACACTCGATCGATCAGCAAAACAAAGAAATCCCCTCCAATTCGACGCTGCCATGAGCAATCAAAAGAGCCCCTTCGACACCTCCTCTGTTGGCTTCGCTGGGCCTCCGACGAAGGCTCCACCACCGCCTTCTCCTCTGACAAACCCTCCGCCTCCGACAAACCCCCCGCCTTCGCCACCTCCGCGACCCCTGCGGGAATGGTTGTGGTGCCACGCCGGCGCCATATCCATGAATCTGTCGACCGCCCATTACCTGTCGCGTCTGCCTCTAGCTGCGTCGGGCAGCACCCCTCCGGCCACCTCCGCCCCAAGCGTTGTCGTCAGGCAGAAGTGTCTGTTGCCACGACGATGACGACGATAGCTACCAACTCATCTGAGGGCTATCGTGACGGCTGGGAGTTGGAGGATGACCCCCAATAGAGCTGGGTCGAGCGAGGACCTAGACGGTCGAAGTGATGACTCTGACTCAGACGACGACTTTGGCAACGATGAGTCGACTAATTAAGTAGTCTTTTTTAAACTTTTGTAGTCTTTTGTTGTAAAACTTTTGTATCTAGCAATGAACTAGTTAAACTTTTGTATCCAGCAAGAAGCTTGTATATAATGCAACAATCTACTTATCATATTAATCTAGTAGTCTTTTGTAAGGCATGTTTTGCGTGTTTACTATTTTCAATTGATCATCACAGATGGTTTGTACATAAAAATGTCTGTGATGAGGGAAACATCATAGACTGTTTTATCCACAAACCATCTGTAAAGTTATACCTGTCATCACAATCGGTCTGTGGATAAAACCGTCTATGATATTTCCCTCATCACAGACGGTTTTATCCACAAACCGACTGTGAACTTCTCGCTTTCACCACAGACTGTTTGTGGCTGAAACCGTCTACGATAATCAGACATCACAAACGGTTTCAACCACAAACCGTCTGCGATGTGCCCGAAACAGATCACAAATAGTTTCATAAAAAACCGTCAGTGATGACGTGTCTAATATAACCCTTTTTGTAGTAGTGTATGCATATCAACGTCCTGAAGTGACTATGAAGTCGCATATGAGTTGAAAACTAATCTAATGTCTGGGTTAAAGGCCAACCATGTTGCATTAAAATGTAAGTATCAAATTAAGATTTTACACTTATAAAAATACTAGCCATGTGCCCGTGCGATACAATGAAAACTCAATTTGTGATAAAAAATTATTTGCAAAGAGCACTAACTTTATCTAAATAATAATATTCACTCTGAATGTGTAATGGTTAAATGTTTAAATCAATTCATCGAAGCATACAAATTTCAAGCACCTGTTTACAAACTCGAGCTTAAAATTATCTTTAATTTCACAAACTTAAATAATAACATCACAACACTTGGGATTGTAACTTTGTAATGCCATAATTCGAGATCGATCGATCAACCAAAAGAGGCATCACCTGCTGCCATATAGGCGCAAAGGCATTAAAGAGGTAGGCGTCATCCGTATGTGGCTGCCACCATTAGCGATGTGCGTGGCTTGTATGCCTTGCTTTGGCCATACCATAGCCCCACCCTATCAACCAGCTCCACCGTATCCTCGCCTTCCCCCACGAGCACCTCCCTCAACCTATTGACAGCATCCACAGCGGTGAGTTCCAGCAACGCCGCTAGCCTATCTCACCACCCACCATCGGCGACCTGCCCCTGTGCCGCATCGACAAGATCAGGAAGGTTGTCCATTACCTCCGCTCAACGGATAAGCTCAACATATCTGCAAGAGAGATAAGAATCGGTGGGGTTATATAGATTCAACAACCGAGAAGATATCAATGGAATCCAGATTAAGAAATCGTCGAATAAGGAAGGTAACAAAAGGGAAAAAGGCGAGAAGAGACCTAACTCCATGAATCGAAGCTCTTCTTCCTTCAGAAAGGAATCAATCCAATCCAATCCGAAAAGCATTGGGAGCAATCACCACCGATTCGAATGCCAGATCAATGGGAGAAAGAAAAGCAATAAATGAATCATTCATATTCATTTATCTTCCGCGATAGGATGATCCAATCTAATCTAATGGGGTGGCTACTGTCTGCTTCCCACTCAGCCATGTGCACGCGGGTGTGCACACGTGTCGGGGTGGGTGGAGAATAGACGTACCGCCACTAACTCCTAATTAGAATTAGTAGAGATAGAGATAACAAACTTATCTAGTCGCATCATGCATAGCCGTGCGCATGCTGCTGGCCGACTGGAATCAAGACCATACATGAGATAAAAAGAAAAGATGATCTTATCTACACATGCAAGTAAATATTTAATGAAAAGGATGCATATGGCAATTCAAAGGCACATGGTAACTCAGAAGTTGCATACGTGCAATATATGAAAAAAGAATCGGTCGTGTAGTATTTGGAAATAGAATCGGCTGATTTAGATAAAAGTCTGATACACCGCAGATCACACATGCATGCATATCCAACTGAATTAAAACTTTCTCCGTTCGTCAATGTATAAAAGATCGGGAAAATGATGGTTTTGTGGGTATGGAGGAAGCGTATCCTCGGCGTCTTGCTCTCTGCGATCTTGCGGTGGCGATGTGGGTCCCGTTGGTGGGGCCCACCGTCGGATCGCTGAGAGCAATCTTCTGAAGATCCAAAATCATCTTGGGAGGGTAGGGAGAGAATGGACCACATCACCAACTCGTAATTAGAAGTAGTGGAGATATTATAAAACAGGCTTGGAGTCATGTAATGTCTTTCTAGTCAATGTAAAAGGAATATTACCAAAGACACAAGTTTAACCATTAGTTTTTTAGATATAATTATACAAAATAAGAATACAGAAGTATTGATTTTAAAAAATATGGAACTATTAGCTATAAACGTATAGTTAATCAAATGCATATTATTTTCGCCGGACTAGCATAGATATAAGAATGATATTATTAGTCTAAATAAAAAAGAGGTATGTTGTAATCTTTCTATGGTGATAATAACTTTTGACCAAAAGGAGTAATAATATCCCTCGGATAACATGTCTATGTATACATAATCAATTGTCATGTAAAAAACATCTGAACTAGAAGGATGTTTATCCAAATTGTGAACAAAATAGAAATATAAATAATAGTACAGTAGGACTAGGTGCGCAAGTGCGTGGCCCATCCATCCAATTTAATAAATCACGCTATATAGTTATACATTACAAAATTTCTGAAAGTTTTTTCTCTTGCCTACAAAAATTGGTGGAAGTTCAATGTCCAACGTAATTTGAAAGATCAAACTGAGACTAGCCGGCTTATTGCACAGGATATTCCGCTGATTTCTGATATTTTTTTCGATCTCCACACTACAGGTTTCCACAAGGCTCGGGAAACAGGGCCCACGTCATTGGGGAGATCCCGACAAGAGACTTGTATAAAGATACAGCCTACCAGGTATATCTAGTGTACCGTTCAAGTACGTCTAGCGTTACGGAGGATCATGAGTCGTCGATCAAGCTGCTCCCCAGCGGCAAAAATATCACACCCAGCAGCGTCCGCGTCCGCCTCAACTATGCCCCGGGCCAGCGCCACGCAGTCGAAGGTGACGTGACTCACCCTGTGAAGAGGGACGATGGTTGGTTGCAGCTCAAGCTGGGGGAGTTTGAGAACAAACACGATGCGGTGACGGTGACTGCCAGTGTCTACAACGTAGACAACACCTTGGCTACATCGCTCTTCAATGGGGGCATGCAGATGCGGTTCACGCCCAGGTGAGCTAGCTAGCTAGGCGATCGAGAACCACCTGCTAGTATGTACGAACATATATATTTTACTGTCGTGTGTTTAATTTGCTTGCTTTGCCGTTTGGGTTGACCAGTCCGCACGCGCGCATGCATGCATGCCGCACGTAAGTTTGGGTTTGATGCATGTTTCCAATGTAATAATCAGCATCTGGCTTAAGATGGATGCACCTACGCACATTCTACCATGTGTAATCCGCGTACTCTTTAATTGATTTGGGAATTGCTACCCTGCTAAGAGGAGCGCCGATCGATGGATGGATGGATGGAGCTCGAGCTGAGGGAGTTTGCGAACAATGATGAACTACAAGAGGAGGGTGCGGTGATTGCCGATGTCTACGAGACGAGCGACACCATCTGGAAGCGAGGGCTCGTCATTGAGGGCATGGAGTTTCAGGCCCAGGAGCTCGGCGATCGAGCACCGCCTGCTGTGCTGCTGCTGCTGCACTTCTTTTTACTAGTTGAAACGAATAATCAAGCTGCTCCCCAGCGGTAAAAATATCACAACCAGCAGGGTCTGCCTCTTCAACTATGCCTCGGCCGAAGGTGACGTGACTCACCCTGTGCAGAGGGGCGATGGTCGGATGGAGCTCAAGCTGGGGAAGTTTGAGAACAAACACGAAGTACGAAAAGAGAAAGAGGTGATTGCCGGTGTCTACGACGTAGCCACTACCTTGACAGAATCGCTCATCATTGAGGGCATGGAGTTCAGGCCCAGGCCCAGGCCTAGGAGCTAGGCGATCGAGCACCGTACCTGCTGTGCTGCTGCTGCACTTGTTTTTACTACTTGAAACGAATAATCACGTGCCTGCTTCTCCTTCATACGCAGGTACGAACATATTTGATTGTTCTGCTTAATTTGCTTGCTTTGTCGTTTTGGTTGATCAGTGCAGCACGTAAGTTTGGGTTTGATGTTTCCAATGTAATAATCAGCATGTGGCTTAAGATGCACCTACGCACATTCTACCATGTGTAATCTGCGTACTCTTTAATTGATTTGGGAATTGCTACTCTGTTTACTCCTCCGAATTGCTAGCATGCAGTACATATTTTAACCGTTTTAAAAAACATTCAATTGGTCGTGTCAGTTTTTGATGAAAACTGAGTGGTTTTTCGTCGATTTTTTTTTTAATTTTTTTTCAAAATTTGTTGATTTCTTAACCCTTCGATTTCTAATGGTTTTCGAGCGGTTTTTCAAGTGATTTTTTGCTGTTTTCGTATTGCGAATTTTGAACCAGTTTTTTAAAATTGGTTTTTAAAACCCTGTTCGCAACCATGTACATTACCAAATTGTACAAGTCTACTCCTTTTCTTCCTAAAAAATAGTACTGCTAGTACTACTTAGTCCAAGTCCATATGGATCGAGTTCCTACCAACGTCTTCCCGGAGCAAAGCCAATCCTGTCACAAGCCAGATCGTACACCATCTCGGCACATGCAGTGTTGCTTCAGCTGGCCAATCGTCGAGAACGCCGTGCACGCCGATGTACGGCGCGGTGGACACCGCTTTAGTTTTCTTTCCGTTTATTTTTGTACACAGCTGTTAGTAGTTCGTTGGCACATGCATGGTTGGATACGGACGCGCAATGGCGCCGCCACCTCCACCACCCACCACCGCAAGTGGATTTCGTAGCCGACCATCCGTTTGCTTTATTCACAGTGAAGAAGGCGTCCGGCCGGCGCGATTGTCTTTGCGGGGCACATCCTCGACCCCTCCAGAGAGCAAGACTATTGAAACGTAGGAACACATTATTGGTTATGTAAATAGCAAATGAAACACACGAAAGCCCCGGACATGAATGCGCGCTTGCTATCAATTTTACTTTTATCTTGTGTTTCTCAAGCATCAATTTATGGGCTGTTTGGTTGCCTTCTCTCGTGAGACTGGCCCGTTCAACTCAGCTAGGCTGATGGGATACGAGATGTGCTGATGCAGAGATGGTGTTTGGTTAAGTATTTAGTAGGTAGGTATTTTAAAATTTAAATATTTTAAAATTTATATAGCAAGTGTGGTCTAGTTTTGTTTGAAAAAATATCAGGAACTCATTTTTGAAATCGGTTCGGTAATCGGAGATGCTAATCAAAAGATATAAACAAAAAAGAAAAAAAAGAAACTTACGTACTCACGTGGCACCCCATGCATGGTTTGATATTGTGGTGACGGTGGCATTAGTAGAAACGAGGTTGCCATGCGCTGCATCTAGAGATACGCCCATTTTCTACGTATCTTCAGAGCCAGGCTGCATGGAGAATCTTGCATCTAGAGAGCCAGACTCAAAACTAAATGCAGACAACCAAACACAAGAAAAAAGCAAGATTCTGCATCTATGGATGCAAATCTCTGTGCATACAGGCAACCAAACAGCCCCAACTTCCATAGTATTCTAGCTAGTCGCACATCCGTTTTCCCTTACATTAATTCAGTAATGACATGCCAAACGTCTCGAAATTTTCATATCGATCTTTTGAATTTAAAACCGCTAACCAGACGAAACTAGCAATGTCGGCCGGATTGACAAACCAACCATTTGCAAGTATTCTCTGTTGCTTCTGTAACATTTAAGTGCCCATTTTGTACATTAATTCAAAACATGGAACAACAACGAAAGTGTAAAAATGTCCTAATTTTCTCCGGTGATGCTAGTTCACTGATATCCCTACTACTTCAAAATATAACACTTATCCCTCTCTATTTTTATGTGGACCACAATGTCGGCAAGCATCTCCTTCCGGTGGTATGTCTTCCCTCCCCTCCTCTCGCGAAACTTTTGACACCTATGGGTGGGCCCTGGTTCTCCAGTTATCCCTTCCCTCGCTCCCTTCTATCCCCTAAACATCTCACACTATTTCTATGGGGCTCAATCACTGCTGCAGGAATATATATCACAATCAGTTCTTTTTCGTCATTATAATCGGTTTTGGTAGTAATATAAAGTCGCTAGACAGTGATGAGGAGACGTTATCACAGTCGTTTTCATCTGATGATGATAAATGATCATCACAATCTGTTCTAATATATATAGAACCACTGACATTTCCGCCTGCAGCACTAGCACTAGCACTAGCACTAGCACTACCATTCCTCCAACCATGCCCGGATGTGCCACTGCCAGCCATCCACTCCATTCACTGCCGAAAGCAAAGCTCCCACAAAGATTCTTCCACAGTTCCACTGCCAGCTGCAACTGCTATTCATCATGACTAGGCAATTCACGTCATGCGTCATGCCTGCCGGTCCATCCCCTGCATGACCATATATCCGACTCTTGAGTCGTCTCCCCTTTGCATCTCTCCTGTTTTCCTTCTCCCCTTCAAAGCATTCCTCATTGCTTCCCGATCATTTTGTGTGACTGCATTGCGAGGTTTGACATCTGAAATCCCAGCCCGGTGTTTGTTGGGTATCCTCTCTTTTAGGTTAGTGTTTCTATCCTCCTATCTCTATTAATGAAATGAGGCAAAGCTCCTGTCCCTGTTTCAAAAAAAAAAGATATCCCTGCCAGATGCTCGTTTCGCAGTCCGAAAGCAATACCTACACTTGAATCCAGCACCTACTGTCCCCATGATTCCAAGCGTTTTCGATGCTTATATCATCTAAAGTTCCTGCAATTCCATGGCAGCAACATTAGGTATATTCTCAAATCAAACCAGATGGAAGAGTATTCGCACAAGTGCTTCAAATTGCCGTATTGTTAAACAATTTAGATAAATTACACATGCATAGTTGCAACATTACCATCTATTTCGCTTGAATACTGAACATAATGCTGAAAATTCCCCATGGCTTGGCAACGTTGTTGAATCCTTACAATCTATAGGGTAGGCATGCTCAGTGACGGAACTAGAAAATTTCCGTTGGGGGTGCACACACTCATAACTCTATAGTCTTGTATAATGATTTTATAAGACCATAAATCCAACACATATATTTGAAATTTACTAAAAGTACAATACAAATAGTTCAAAGGTCTTAAAATCTCAAACCATTAAAATTGGAACTAATTCTATTAACAAATTTGATTCATTAAAAAGATGATATTGTAACACTTCAAATTTTTAGGAATGCCAGAGCATACCCAGCACCACCTCTAGTACCACCCCCTGGGCATGCTCTTGTACTACCTTGTCTCCAGGGGATTGTATTGAGTAGGTAAAGTTCTAAGTAAGCATGGCTTACCCCATTAAGTTCGGACATGATTTTGTAGTGCTAGAAATGTGCAAAATATCTAATAAAATTTTGGATGTGTTTATCATCGGTAAAATTGTACACACAAAATTTTGGTACCAACCTCGATACTATGTGGTACATAAAAAAAAAGCAGTATGTTGACGATTTCTCTTTTTTGTTTCTCCCAAACGGTACCATTTATGGCCATGAAATTTTGAGGATACCCATATCTTAAGTAGCACAATATGTATGATTTTTTCTCAATTTTTTGATACAGTACAACTATCCAAACCACTAATGGGTGTTGGTACACCCATGCTTAGAAATGCCAAACTCCAGTAGATATTGTAATGGGGAAATGATCATATGTCCCATTTACTTGGTACAATTGATAAAATATCCAATTTGTCTCATTGACATGTGGCCTCAAGACCCATATGTCAGTGAGACATTACGATGCATTTTATCAATGGTACATGTAAGTGAGGGCATTTTATTAATTAATCCTATTGTATCAGCCCAAAAATTCCAAAAGAAATAAAATATAAAATTCAGTTGGAATTATGACTTTCTTTTGAATTTCCATCTGTTTCTGTGATTCTTGGATTTGTGTCTTTAAGAAAAATCATTTGTATTGTTGGATTCCTCTTTTCAAAAATGTGAAAATAAAAAACACATAAGGATAAAATTTGGAGAAATTTTATTTAAATCCCATGGAAACTTCGTAACATCTCCAAAAAGACTCAAAGAAGTTTGAAAGCATTTAATGCCTTAAGAAAATCAAAAACAGTATTTGATGAATAGGAACAGAGACATTGTCGATTTATTTAAAATGTACGAGCATGATCATCTAAATGTTTATATAATCATCTGTAGCACTAAAGTACCCTACATAAATATTTTAAAAAGTATTAAACCTTATTGGTGCTTACGGAAAATCAAAAAGCAAAACATTAAATAAAAACAATAGCACCTCAGAATTTTATAAAATTGTATAGATTTTATTATCATATCAAAATTATAGTATCATTTAAAACCCTAATATCACACAAAAATTTTTCAAATGAACTGAACCTAACTTTCTACCTCAAAAAAATGAAAATCAGATAATTTAAAATTGAAATAGTTACATTGTCAAAATTTTATAAAATTGTACAAGTAAAGAAATGGTCTGAAATTTTTATAAAAGGATTATATTTGCCTTGGGATTATACACAAAAAGTTTCAAAAACTTTTGACTAAGAATGATAGCTCAATTAGCCTCAAAACCATGTTCAGCCCAAACTGGAGAATTCTGGTTTCTTCACTTTTGTCTCACTTCCATGCGGGACCCACATATTCCCTGGCCCACTTGCCAGAGACCCACTGCGTAGCCCCTTCCTTGGCTAAACGCTGCCCAGCTCTACCTAATCTTTGCCACGGCAAATAATTGCCGCTCGAGTCACTGCCACAGCAAACTCAGGGTTGCAGCCCTGAGCTCACCTACGTCGTGTGAACCCCGCCCTGCTTTTGCGCCGCCATTGCTGTCTCTAGCCCAAACACTCCAACTTCTTACTCCTTGCATGATCAGCACCGACTTCCCCTTTCCCCTACGCTGCGGGTCAAACCAAGTCTTTTTGAGCTGCCTCACTGCATCGAGCGCCGTATAAGACATCGTGCCCATGCCTTGCAACGATAACACCGTTTCCATACCCTGCACCTGGGAATCCCGCGCCGTCGTCCACACCATCATCACCTCAGACACTATCGGAATTACGGTGCCACATTATGCTGTCGTTGACCTTCCTCACCTATTTAGCCACATCGCTACTGCCCTTAGCTCCTTACAAGCTTCCTAGCCCAAGCTTGTACCACCTACATCGCCGAGGAACTTCCAAATCCGAGGTGAGCTCACAAAGGGGGGAAACACAATTGATCTCTCCCATTACTCCATCGCTCAATCTAGCTAGCCTAAAGCAATAAAGCATAGCCCTGACCCCCTGAACTCACGAGAGATTTCAGAACTTGCCACCTTTAAAATTCGTTTTTTCAGTATTTGACACCCTGGCCCACTGTCATAGACTCAGATGGACTCACATGTCATACACAGGAGCTGAAAGGCACACGAATTGGGTGTCATTTTCTGAAATTTCACCTGAACTCACCTGTCTCATTTGCAGCTCAAAGTAGCCATAGCTTCACTGTGACCGCACCCTTCATCTCCAAGTCCGCGCGCAGTGATTGACCGATAAAATGGACTTCCCTCGACTCACTGATGCTTAGCCATATGTTCTTTCGAGCTCAAACCTCGTCCACTACCTCCTTGGCCAACCACCGCCATTGCCGCCGCCCGAAGCTTGATGCCGACCCACCTCCAATCGCCGCTAACCACCACTAAGGGTTTCCTTGGGTGCACCTTGATGCCCTCGAGCCAAGCCAAGCCAACCCAATCCAGCCATCAGCTGAGCAAGAGCGCCGATGGACCGTCAGCGGCGAGCCCCGAACCGCCGTGCTCTGTTATGAGACACAAACTTATGGGTCATCACTGTCAACCTCCCTCTCTCTCTCTCCCAAACCGAGTGGCTGACCATTGGACCCGCCGTGTCAATTTCAGCATTGAGAATTAAAAGAATTGGGAAAATCCAAAAATACCGAAAGTCGTCTTCTCTTTATAGAAGGCGTATTTCCTATTTTCAGTGATTTTCAGACCTAAAGTGGTCAAACATTTATAAATTTTGCAATTTAGGTCCAATTCAAGTCAAATAAATTTATAAATTCATTTAAAATAATTATCTTATGCAAAATATTTAATTTTGGATCTTTGTGCAAAATTTTTGAATTTAAAAATTGAATGAACCTAGAATAGACACTAGTTGAAATTGGTAAACCCTAACTCCAAAAATTATGAAATAAATTTGAAAAATTGCTGATACCTAAAACATCCTATTTCTACAAAAAATAATTAGGTTTGAGATTCATTTGAATTAAATTCTTACTTACTAATCCATTAAAAATTCAAACAATAGTAATTACAACATTTAATACCCAAAAATAATGAAACAAATTTCTTAACATTACTGGAACCATAAGCATCTCAGATCAGCAAAGATAATTAATATTTGACTTAGTTTGTTCTAAGTTTATAAATGACTTTGTTTTCTATGCACATATAATTAGAATTAGATAAATCTCACAAATAAATGTTAAAATATGTGAAACCAGTTCTAAAATGCTCCATAGGTCAAAAACTTCTGATGTTGTAAAAATAATTGTATTTAAACATATTTTGCACTTAATTCCTATTAGGAACTCAATTTCTTATAATACAAATTTTAGAATTTAAAATATAAATACTAAGGAACCATCCCTAGAAATATTTTTTCTCACCAGAACCTTCTATTTTAAATCATATTTGAATTTGGTATTATTTGACTTCTTTTTGCCTCTCACTACTGTATTACATTAATCACGTGTAGATACCGACGTACCCGAATCAGTTACTATTGGGTATGACTCCACTCTAGTATTCACTGAGCAAGGAAAGTATCCTCTTTGATCATGTTGATCCTAGTATTTAAATTAATTTATGTTGTTTTCATCAAATCTATTATGCATGCACATATTTCTAGTAAATTTGCTATATTGTGATACTAGTAGCTATAATCTTATCTCATGAAACTTCCTTAATAAATATCGACATGATAACCTTGATAACCCTAGAATAAGGTTAGGAAATATATATATCATGCCAACTTGGGTATATGCGATTACTTAATGATCATGCTTAGCCATACTTTAGTAATGGGAAATTAAATAATCAGTCATGTTGTTCTTTATAATTTAAAAAGGTAGGATATGATTAAAGGTTGCTGATATTTTGGTTAAAAATACAAATAAAACTGTGTTTTGACGCGGGTGAATATTGGCGATAGCCGGATGTGCATGTGACTTGCATGTAGATAGAGGAGATTTATCGCTCGGGTCGTATTAAAGACCAAACTAAGTGTTATATAATCTAAGAATACCAGTACAACCACAAGTGCAAGTATGGGATGGTCTTAACCTATTAAGTTACTTAGATTTAACTTTGTGCATTGGAAGGTTAGAGTAGTATGGGCTTTCTGAGATGGGTTGCTCAAAGGGGTGTTCATGTACAATTTTGCTCTATACAAAACAGTCTTAATAGCCTTTCCATTGATATAACCTAAATTTATTGTATATTTGCGATACACTACAAGTCATGCTAAGTACAAATATGCTCAACCTTGCTTTTTTTAATTTATTAGATGGAGAACAGGATTATCCCGATGACACATACTTCGACATAGGTTACGGGGATTGTAATAACGAGTTTTTCTAGAGTCTAACCGTGTCAGTTGCCTGTAGTGTTTTGCGTAAAGGCATACTGCAAGACTGTAACAGCCCAAAAATTTTAGAATAGTAAAAGTGTAGGATTTAAATTTGAATGTGAATATTTCTGGAGTTTTCTTGATGTTGCTGGTTTTATTTGGATTTTCTTGGATTTTGTGTTGTGAGAAAAATTAAATAAAAGAGAAATGGGCAATGAAAAAAGAAAAAAGGTAAAAGATAAAAAGTAAAAATTTGAAAAATTTACCATGAGAACCCTGAGCATGCAAGTAAGCCATTTTAGCCAGCAAATGAAATTTTATGCATAGAGGAATGAAGAGATAAAATAAAGTGAACTTGGTAAAATGCATGCAGAGTTGATGCATTTTTTGGAGATAAGAAAAAATGGAAAACAAAATATATAGCACAACTACAATTTGTTTATTGTTTGAAGTTGGTATTTATGCAATTGTTACTTACACATTAATATTATTTTTATTATTTTTTCACTTTTTTTGCGTTGATTGATGCAAATAGATTTTGTGTATAATGAATATGTATCTAAGCATTCTCTATTGGCCTTGGCAAGAGTAAGTTTTCAAGACATGAATTTTGTAATAGCTGTAAAATAGGGTGTTGTTTGTTAGTTATTGAAATTTCTTAGTAATTCAAAATTAAAGTCAACATGAAGCACGCAGAGGTGTACAATCAAGAAACTGGCAGCAACAGGTATGAGAAGCATGCTTGGGTCTGTGCCGCGTGCAAGGAGCCAAGGGCGGTGCTGACAGACATGCTCTGAAAACTCGACTCTGATGTCTATTCTTGCCACGGAACTCCCGATGTTGATGAGCTTTGCATATAACTCAAATGATAGTTGGAGAAGAAGAGGTAAGGGGAACTTTGTGCTTAATTGGCTAATTCAGTTTGCCTTTGCATTTTAGATCCACAACATTTCAAGCAAGTCTCCCTTGTTTATTTGTCTAAACTGGGCAAATAGAGTAGAAAAAATATATAAAGAAATAGAATTTGATATGGAACATTACTCGTGATTGGAGGAACAAAACTAATTTTTCCCTTATTATATATACCGCCACTAATGGGAAATTGCAGTGCTATGAAACAAAGGCAATGTTTGCTCAACTCGTTGATTACAATGCCTTTAGAATTAATGGATCTGTATCATCTGTTCTTTCTTTAATTGCCTTTCAGATATTTCATTGTAATCGATAACATTTGAACAGAAGATCAGTGGAAAGCAATCAAATCAACCCTCCCAGCAGATAAGGATGTTAGCAGCAGTGTCGTGGTGACACAACTATTTAGTCACTAGCTAATGCTTGCAGCTCTACTAACGGCTATGTGCACAAGATTAGAAGACTTGATAAGAAATGATCAAAACAATTGTTCTCTAAGAAAGCTTGTTCGGACAAATATTCACGTTGCAAGTAGCCCAATTCAGTAGAAATTATGAAGAAATGTGACAGCCAGCTACTAGCTCTGATTACCATATTTGAATTCTTGCAAACAAAGGGCTGGCCCACAGGACCTACCTGTGAAGATGTTTGCAACTATATACCTTACCATCTTGAGAACAACAAGACCTTTGAAAAAATGTGATGGGTGCTACTCCGTTACTATACAAATTTGCCTAGAAATGCCCTCAAAGCCTGCTTGGTATATTTCGGCATGTTTCCAAGTGATCATGCCATCAAAAGGAAAAGTCTATTAAAGTTATGGTTAGCTAAGAGATTTGTAGATCCATTACCTTCACCTAGTACCTTGGATCCTGTAGCTGCTTTTGATGCGCTCATGGACAGGAACTTCATTGAGCCTATTAATGTAAGAAACAATGACAATGTCAAGAATTTGATCCTATTAATGTAAGAAACAATGACAATGGCAAGATTTGTCAAATTTACAGTATAATACGTGAGTTCATTTTGCACATGTCCATCTCTCATAACTTCGTCACATTATTTTGTGATGAGAAGATAGAACACAAATACTTTTGCCAGCTTTCTCTCTATCATAACACTGCTACAGATGTTGATAGTTTCAATAGTATCGATTTATCACTTATCCGTTCTTTAATAGTCTTCAGGAAGGCCGGTGAAGCTTTATTGGACTTCAACAAGTATCAACTGTTGTGAGTCTTGGATCTTGAAAAATGTGATGAGTTAAGGGATAATCATCTTTAAAACATATGCATCCTACTACTTCTGAAATATCTAAGCCTTAGAGGAAATGTTACAAAACTTATAAGGGATATTGTAAAAACTAAAAGAATGGAGCCACTTGATGTAAGGAGAACCAAGTCTTATCTGTATGAAAAGTTTAAGCATCTAGATAAAGTAAGCCAAATAGTGAAGTACAAGAATGACTCTCCAAAGGAAAAGGTAACTTAAAGCAGGATTTGCTACTAACGGAAGTGAAGGGTTTCTATATCTTTTCATGGTTAAATTAAGAAAGGTGAAGATTTGGTGTGAGTTCTCTGCAATTAGCACTAAGTGAACTGATCTTAAGAATGCCATTCAACATTTCATTCAGGATGAGGACACAAATACTAGTACTACTCTTTATCGCTTCATTTTGACAATGCCCTAACGCTTCCTAAACTCATTGGAAGGAGCTGCTACCTCAACCAGCTGAAATTGCACAGCAACTACCCTGCATTGCCTTAGTTCTGAGTGAGTTATGCCTATTGCCTATTGTTAGAAACTAGTGTGGTCCTAATACTCACTCTAAGAGGACCGAACATTAATGCTACACCAACTATTTATTATTGTCGGTTAGCTTTTTAATTTCTATTTATTTAATGGATTATTTATTATTAGCTTCCAGACAATTGAGCTACCCATGTTGAAGTTAAGACCTTCATGCTTCTAAGTGGCCGAGCTGTTGGGGCAGCGGTATGCTACGCTAGCACAAATTAAAATTTCTACCGCATAACCGAAAAAGCTACTACAAGAAAGGGATCACAGATTGGATTACCACTAGGCAGCGATTGCGGAATCCTTCGTGCGTTGGTGTAGTGGATCGTCCTCGCCGTGGATCGTCCTCACGCGGATCGTCCTCGCTGCGGATCGTCCTCGCTGCGGATCGTCCTCGCCGTGGATTGTCCTCGCGGATCGTCCTCCTGCGCCGCAGATAATAGCAGCGTCACCACAGCGATCCACCGTCCGGGATGGAACGCCGTGCGTCGCGATGCAAGCACCGCGTCGCTCGGCAAGGGCAATGAGAGGTGGAGGCTAGGGTTACGGGCGTGAGCAATCGCATGCCGCCCACCCTTCTCCTCTCCTTATATAGCCACGTGGCGAAACTCTAAGCCGGGCCCATCGGTAGCGTTAAGCCCACGAGGTCCATTAATTACGGATCCAATCCAATTAATGCGTCCCAGCCGTTAAGTGTGTGACCAGAGGTTCATGTACATTTGGACATAGATTCGGAAAACCCTTTTTTTCAATCCAATAGCTGGCAGCGGTTCCTTGTAGAGCATGCCAACTCCCAAACGCATATGATCAAATCGGATAGAATCTTTCAAAAGTACTCATGTAATAATCCCTTTGCCAAACTATATGAAGATCGAACTCAAGGCGAGAAGTATGTCATCCTTTGATAGTTCAATCCATCTCTCGTATCCGTGATATATTAATAAGTTGTGATTGACTTCTCAATCACGGCATGGCCATGCACTTCCTTAATCATATCACACGAGTGGCCTAGACATATATCTCCGTTACACTGGAGTGGCAAATTCCATCTTGACTGTCCACTTCCCTCTGCACATTTCATAGCAAACATGAAAGCTACCTTTATAACTATCCGTTTAAGGAATAGCGTTTGGTGGCCCCAAGGTAAACTATTACACATGTAGGGAATGTGACAATCTCAGGTCTAAGGATCATACATCCACTATGTATGAGATACACTGATGACACATAAGAATGTAACATTCTCATGATGTCCCATTTAGGTCTATCTAACCCATGTTCTTCATCATGAGTTCACATGTATTGATGATATCTCCATATCCTATGATCTATGAAACATAATCATCGATCAATACATGTCTTGATCTATTCATCGTTGTCCTATACGATGATACCCGATCGAGAGATATTCACAATTATATCAATAAGTAGAGAGTTTCATAAGCAAGTCACATACTTGCTGATCAATATAATGATATACATTCATTGGACCAATAATCATATTATTATTCATAAGCATAGTCATGTTACAATCATCTATATGACTGCCTCAAGGGCATAACACCAACACGAGCCACTCATGTTGAAGCTAGGACTTACTGATTTCGAACGGCTAAGCTACTCACATTGAATCACAATTTAACAATACACTAAGTACAAAGAAATACCACAGTCTAATCGGGAGACTTAAAATTACAAAATACTACTTTATTTAAACAAAACGTGGATACTATTATGATCATCCTACATTCACACTTCTTTCATGCTCTAAATACCATACGTTTATCATAGCACACCCATTTAACACACCCCAAGGGGAAGGAGGGCACCCCTATTTATAGGATTACATAGTTATTGAATTGGTACCAAGTGGCAACCATCCAAAGCCTACAACTATAAATATGTCCTCTCCAGAATTCTCTTCTCACAATATCTAAGTCTCTACATTCATCTTCACTAATATCTAGTTCTCTATTGTACCATGAAGCAGAGCATGGAAGCATGGAAAAGTAATTTATTTCAAGATCTTTCTAAAATAATATCTAGCTCATTTAACTTGTCCACTTATTCTAGAAGTATCAAGGATGCATTGCATACTTCTCAACACCTTTCATCTACCAAATTGATAACGGGTGTTCTTTAATCTTTTGAGTAATTTGAGCGATTTGAAGTATCTATAACTGATACCTGATGACCTTGAGAAGTTTATCATAAAAGATCTAAATGGCTTTCAGACGTCAAAATTGAATGTCCGAACTTCTTCAAGAGGTCACTCTTGATCCTAGGGTCACAAAAGAAACAAGAGAAATATGGGAAAATGCCGCTAAGGAACATCCGAAGGCCAAAAGTTCTTCTATCAAAATATGTCGATGAAGTAGAAAGTGAGCATACAGACGATTCTATTGTGTCAGCCAGCTGAAAGTGAGGCTACAGAAAATCCTATTGCATCGGACGGAACAGTGCTAGAGACTGACATTCAAATGCTGCTTAACCAGGGCACCAAGCATCTGAATCCTCCTCCGCGCCGAAGAGATAGGACGATTGTGCAGCCCAATAAAGTTCAAATGATCAACTGAATTCTACTTTCAATGATATGGGGCTTTCAGAGGTTTCTCCTGCTTTAAATGAGTTGTCGAACGGCATGGTGCCTTCTTATACATGACAAGGATCTTGATCCTTGAAGCAGCATCCCGATCAGTTTTTTAGATCTATTGCTCCATAAATTTGCTTCTTGCGTCAGTTATTTCTCCTACTTTCCTTTACTCCACCCTTATAAAATCATGGGTGTTCATGCTATACTAGAATATACTTCTTTTTAAGAATCTGTACTATAATATAGTTGCAAACTTTCCATCCTACACAATCTGATGCCTGTTAGTCTGTTAACACTTGCTGTTAGACTAAAGGAAAACTTGGCCCCACTGATGAAAGCTTCCTTTTGTTATAATTTGATATTTGACCATCTATTAGCCGCTTTAAAAAAAATAGCAATAATCTGTGAAGTGTTTACCTTACAGATCAAACTCAGCTAGTTTGAGAGTAGCAATCAACACAGAACTCCTGACGAGGTGATAAGAAGTAAAGTCCTATGTGTGATGACTAGTTCGATTATTGTTTTATAAACCATTCTTCATGATCAGTGTTGTGCTCCATGGTAAAATTAGTCACAAAAATAAATTTCATTTAACTCGTTGCTTCAGTAGAAATTTGATCCATCTTATTGACGTGAATCTTCAGTTTTGTTAATAAAAACAGGAAAACCTTTTATAATAATAAAATCTTATTGACGTGAAGTTGTTAAAAAAAGTGTTAACAGGACTATGAAGTTGTAAAAAAATTAATATATATACGAAAGAAATTAACAGTTTTTGCGCATCAAGTACCTCTTGCTGGTGGTATTTTTATCCGAAGTTGACTTGATGTGCATTTTAATTGTGTAGCGTACGTTGCTGGATTGTCATCTGTCGTTGGAATTCATCACCACGTTGCAGCTAAGAGCATCTCCAACAGTGTCTAAAATCCATTCCCAAAATCTGATTTTGGGCTTGATTGCAAAAAAAAGTACTCCAACAGTTCCTCTTTCTAGCTCCTCAAATTTTACGCCCAAAAACAGCACCCGACTCCTTATTTTTTGTGTGCATTCATCGCTCCTAATCAACATTATTTGGCGCCCAGGATGGCCCACGGACCAATTCAAAGGTATTTTTGAGAGAAAATATAAAAGCTGTTAGAGCATCTCCAACGATTCCTAATATTTAGACTCCCAATATTTTTAGATTGGGACCTTCCCAAAAATTTGGGTCTACAAAATACCTTGTTCTCCAACAGTTCCTATATTTTCTCCCAAAACACCTTTGAATTGGTCGGTGGGCCATCTGGTGCGAAATAATGTTGATTGGGAGGCGACGAGCACAAAAATGAGGAGTCGGGTGCTGTTTTGGGCGTGCAAAATTTGAGGAGCTAGAAAGAGGAACTGTTGGAGTACTTTTTTTACAATCAAGCCCAAAATCAGATTTTGGAAATGGATTTTAGGCACTGTTGGAGATGCTCTTAGAGAATAAGGTATTTTATAGACCCAAAATTTTTTAGAAAGATCCCAATCTAAGAATATTGGGAGTCTAAATATTAGGAACTGTTGGAGATGCTCTAATGTTTCCGTCCATATCGATCGGTGGCCGTCCATCGTACATATAGTTCACCACGTTGCCCTGTTTGTATTTTTTCTGAATTAGTGGCCAGGTTTGATTTCTACTATGTCATTGTGTCTCGTTTAGTTCTTCGCTTCTTCGATGCAGCACAATGTTCGCACTTGCAATTGTTGTATCATGTTCTATTACATAAATAAGAACTAGCCCTGTAATGCGTGTACAAACGCTGATCTGTAATGTTGAATGGACTGGATTTTGTACACGTCAGTTGCTACCTACTTGCAACAACTTAGATATATCATCTATGAGTGGACGTGGCCTTGTCATTATGAGCAAAGTTATCGTTGGTACATAATTTGGCATGCCTCAATGGCTCAATCGCTACCAGGAGCAAAGTTATCGTTGGTAGATAATGTAACGGATCACCCTTTTTAGGGGGTGCGTATAAATATCTTTACAGCTACCCAGGAATTTAGCCGTAGATAACCAAGTGTACATTGCCAGCTAAGAAGCAAAAGCGAACATTTTTATAGATGAAATATGGGCCTAACGGCCAGAGTTTTACAAAGGTGCGACTAGCACCAGATACATTACCAAAACAACCACAGGAAAGGCTCGAGCAGATAGACCAAGGCCTTCCAAAACCAAATAACATCGCCATCTACGATCTTCCAAAAATCACCAGCTTCAGGGAAATCTAAAAGGGGGATGAGGAGCAAGAGTGAGTACACAACCGTACTCAACAAACCACACGGAAATTCTGAATATTACATGCAAGGATATTGCAAGGAATTGGCACTAAGTTCAATTATTTAGTGGATGCATGCCCTAGAACTTAATTTATACATATATTACATTTGAAACACAAATCATAATCAGCATCATCGATATGATGCAAAACACACACCGCATCATCGATATGATGCAAACCTCAGAGTTATTAACAAAATCCTGATTACGGTTAATTTATCATTAAAACTAGTCAAGCTCAGTTACCGGAATCACCCGAAATTAACCCAGCTTCATTAACCGGAAGCACGGCGTATTCGAATACAATTTGTTTCACTCTGCAGAGCTACTCAACTTTACCCACAAGATATCTACGGTCGTTAGTGCCAGTCTAGAACAACATGCAACTTTTATGCATGCGGCCGGACCGAGATTAACATAACCTTTCATTGAACTTCCCCTCTTTAGCTCCTACCCAATAGGTGGTGTACATCCCCAGTTTCCAGGGGCCCATTTGGCCAATAGTGGACCTGCCAGAGCTGGCCAACTGAGGAATCCTACTGTTGTGAGAACCATGGAAACCCCATGCGTTCCACCCCCAAACGCAATCGCGTCCTATCCTTCCTACAAAGAATAGGGATCATCCTGTAGGCATTCTAAGGGGAAAGACAATATACCGGGCTACGTGGATCAAGCCAACAGAATTGACCGACCCACTTGTGGTTGAGAGAGGACTAAGTTATTTACTTTGCTCAAGTGGTTGATCCTTAAATGCCAGAGACACGCCCATCACACAAAACAATACCGGAACCCCCGGCCTCATTTCGCATGGCACGTGTCATCGATTGGGGACTG
This sequence comes from Guadua angustifolia, assembly GCA_036346375.1. Lineage (NCBI taxonomy): Eukaryota > Viridiplantae > Streptophyta > Magnoliopsida > Poales > Poaceae > Guadua > Guadua angustifolia. The sequence continues at coordinate 42,400,235 of CM070520.1, read as the reverse complement.
GGCCGCAACCACCTTTCGTGGTCCCCCCAGGGTGACCCCCCAATCGTAGCAGTTTTAAATATCCCCAAATCGATATTCGGGGTTTTGAGTAATAAAAGAAAGTAGAGTTCATTTAATTTAGCTAGCCTACGATAATTCATTATTGATAACCTAGGGTTAACAAGTGAATATGGCATAATCAATAGAGTTTTAATCAAGGGGTGGGCTATTAACTAATCATGTCTTTCTAAATTAGCCCCTTTTTAATTGCTACTCTATTTACAATCAAGTGCAATAACTAAATCTACATATACAGTAATTATACGGAAAATGGGATTCAACATGTTCAAGGAGTGTGGCTTGCCTTGCGAGGTTAGAGGTTCGCCTAATGAGAGACGGTCGGTGTCGCGTCGGGTCTCGTGCGGCGATTGCTTTCTGACGCGGTTCCAAGAACTGCTCCGGCTCCGATTTCGCTCCGAGAGTCGCTCCAAGATCGAATCTAGCGCAAAAAGTGAAATCCATAAATAAGCGACTAAAACAGACAAAAATAAAAAGCGAAAAAGGAGCGAGAGAAAATGGCGGAACAAGGTTCAAGGGTATTTTAGAATTTTCTGGAATAGGTTTGGCGAAAGCGGAGATTATTTTTGGACTCGATGGCTCGAACGGATCAAGAATATGTATTTTGGCTATTTCGGATTTTTAATAATATTCCAAAACCCGAAAATTGAAAAGAAATCGGAAAGAAAAAGGGGAAGAGATTTTTGGCTTGGGCTGCACAGGGATCGCACTTTTGGCCCACGGTCTTGACACTGCCTACTTGCCTTATCTTGTAATGAAGCGCCCATGCCCATGTGTGTGTATGGCCAATGAGGGCGGCTTTGTATGAATGTGAGGCGCCGACACGCTGTGAGCCCGGCTTGGCGGTGGCTGGGAAGGTGGTGTGGCGAGGACCCGCATGGCGGTGTGCAGTAGCTTCTGAGTGCAGGACGCAAGAGAAGAGCGGCGGCGATGATGGCGCTTCGGCGAAGGAGAAACCAGCGATCCAAGCGGGGAGGCTCTGGAGGAGAAAGAGGGAGAGAGAGGGTGTGGCCGAACTTCGGCCAGCAGAGAGGAAGCGAAAGCGGAAGTAAGCGGTGGTGTGGCGCGGATTTGGGAAAAGAGACTTCAGGCGGCGGACAGGCAGCGAGGAAAGTGAGCTAGTGGGGAAGGTAGAGGGGAGTGATCACGGGCTTAGGCGGCGAGAATGGCGAGGGGCAGGCTTTTTATAGCCTGGAGGAGAAGAGTGGCGGAGAAGAGAGACACCGATTTTTCAGCAGCGAGGGCGGCGATAAATCGTCAGAGTGAGCTATGGTGGAAGGGCCGGGGCATCTGGTGCGGCGGTGGGCGATGAGATGGGGTGCCGCAGACGCCGCAGACGGAGAGCGATGGGCGCCGACCGGAGAAAACGGTTACCGCACGCCATGGAAAATGGTAGCCGAGATGGGAAGGGGATGGCGGAAGGAAAAATTGCGCGCGAGGCGGCAGGATTGGCGGCAGCGATTAATGCGAAAGCTTGGACGGTGGCGAAGGAATGACGAGGACAGTCAAAGCTTCGAGGCGCGAGGAAGAAGTGAAAGCGATGGCGTGCGTGGGGCAGCAGCAGTCTGAGGGAAGTGGAGTCACGGCATTCATGTGAGCCAGCAGGATGGCGAGGGAGGGTTTGGACCGGGCGCAAGGCGGGCCCGAAGAAGGAGAAGCGAAGGACCGGGCGGAGGGGTGAGTTAGAGGAAGAAGAAAAGAAGGGAGAAGAAGGCGGCGGTCTTGGTGGCTCGGGCGAATAAGCGAGCATGTGCTTGAAATTGGGCCTTGAAAAAAGCGGAAAAGCGAATGGGCCGAGGAATAACGGACGGGGCCAGAGGGAAAAAGTTTGGGCCGGGAAAGAAAAAATGGAAATTGGGCCAGGCAAATGAGCGGAAAAATTGAGCGGGTCGAGGGGAAAAGAAAACCGGGTCGGAGAAAATGAGCCGGGCCAAGAAAATGAAAATGGGTTAAGGGAAAATTGGGTCGAAGGAAAATTAGGTCAAGAATGGGAAGGGTTCGTACCAAGAAAAGCAGTCTTGAGTTCGGCGAAGAATTCGGACCGAGGAAAGAATCAGACCAAGGAAAAAAGGGTGCGGATTTGGCTGAAGAAAAATGAGCCAAGCAGAAAAGCAATGGTAGGGAAGATTTGGGTCGAAGGTTGAAAAGGAGAAAGGGAGCCAAGGCCGAACTTGGGAATTGGGCTAGAGAGAAAAGGGGACTTTTCCCGAAAGGGATGGAAAAGAAAAAGAGGCCGAAATAAATTTAAATAACTTCGGAAGAATTCGAATAAAATCCAAATAAATAAATTAAATAAAATTTTGAAATTTTTGGGGTGTTTCAACCTACCCCTCTTAAAATAAATCTCGTCCCCGAGATTTACTCATCCTAGGGGAACAGGTTGGGAAATTTCTGTTGCGGTACCGATTCCTTTTTCTTATGGTGGGTTCCTTTAAAATGATCTTTTGGTAATGCTCTGTACCCTCTGCACTTTCTGACATTCTTGTCTCTGAGCTGTCTTTCGGTTGTCTCGAAAATTTGGAGATGCTACTTGTGATAAGGTTGGTCATTTAGCGGGTCAAATTCTTTTAACCGTGGTTGGTCTGACGGTTGCCGAGGGTATTTTCTTAACTGTGATCCTTGAAGTTGTTGTGGGTCCGAGTTAATTCTGACATGATGGTGACTTGCAGGTCATTATTCTCACGTTCTTGAAGTTCTAAGAGGGTTCCTCATATTTGGGTGCAAATTTTTCCTTAACTCTGAATTTGTGAATTGGCTTGGAGGGCATTACTTTCAAGTAAACAAGGGTCCTTATTCTGGTGGCTGACATTCTCTTGATCTTTGTCTTCAAAATTTTCCTGTTGTTCTAAGACAGCTTTTTGGGTCTTCTCCATTGACTTCCACGCGGGCTTCCTGTTCTGACACTACTTCCTTCGGAGTTTCTACCATCTTACCATAAATATCTTCCTGAACTTCATTCTTGCCGTAAGTCTGTCTTAATTTCAGTAGGATGGGTTACCTTGGTCAACCCATCAACTGTCATTCAATCAACATCAAATCTTGGTGGGATCTTTTCTGTCTGTCTGTAAATCTGCAGATGGTACTAACTGTCAATTCTGTCCTCATGGCTTCTGACACTATTTTCCTCAGAATTTCATGTGACCTTATTATTTGTGCCAAGTATATTCTTGTTAATCCCTTTTGACCGAGATCTTACTTGATTGGAATGAGGTGAGTTATCTTAGTCAATCTGTCAGTTGTCATCCAGTATTATGGAATCCCTATCATGTCCTTGAATATCCTGGTGAGGAAACTATTCCGATCTTATCTCAACTTCTGTCTGGGGAAGGAGGGCGGTAGCAGATTAGCTGTCTTCTGCGGGGCATTCTTAACCTTCCAACACGTATCACTGTATAGGCATTCTCGGCTGCTTTCTTTGTCAAAATCAATCCTCTTATATTTTTATCTTCACATATATAGTTATAGAGCTGTCGTATACTCTGGTCCACTTTCCAAAAGTTTTTGATAACTGTCATTTCCTTTTGTCCCTGTTGAATTTCTCCATTTCACTAACGGCCGATTTGTCTTGGTTCCAAAGATTTGGTTAGATTCTAATGGAATGTATGGATTCTTCCGAAATTATTTCATTTCTGTCTGATTCCTCATGATAAGTCGAATCATTTTCCAAACTAATTTGTCCGGGTATCCTTGAATGGGTGGTATTTTGGTTATTTCTGAGGTGAAAGTGCCACTGCATTCACTTTTCACTTACTCGGGTCTATCTACATAGTTACTTGTTGTCCTTGGTCACTTTCAAGGGTGATTCTTTTGACAATCTGATATTGCCTTAGGTTGGCATGACTGATCTCTTCTTAGGACGACATCCAATCTTTTTATTATTTTCAACATCAACAACTGGTTTTGAACTTCATTTCTTGAACAGTCGATTACAGATCTTTACACTGGTACCAAGTGACTACCAAAGTATCCAAAGGTTTCGAGACGCAAAAGAGGAGGACAATAACAAGGGTATCTAACCATTCTTACAAAATCCAACAAAACAAAAGCAGGGGCATTCTGACTAAAAGATTTACACCAGCTGTGACTGAGCTTGGGACTTGCTGATGACGTCGTCCGCGGTCTTTGCAGTTTCTTCGGCGGACACATGGTTTGTCGAGCTTCTCGGGGCATTGGGGTTTGGTTCGGTCTCAAATAGTGCCCTTCCTTGTTGCCTCTTTTGCTGCTGTTCTGGCGGCTGACATGGCACAGTCTGTCGGTCTGCCGAGGTAAAGTTGAATGTTTAAGCCTTGGCCACGTGGGATGGTAAGTGCTTCTTGGAGCAGCAATGCCGGTAATGTCCCATCTGTCCGCAGTGGAAACAGCGAATGGTCTTATAAGGGCAATCATTCGCATAATGCTTTCCTTTGCAACTGAAGCACTTCCCTTTCTTGGGGTGAGTCATAGGAGGTATCGGCTTCTGCTCTCCTGCAGCCGGTCTTTTAGCAGGGGAATTGGGAGTAAAATCTGGCATTTGCATCCTTGGCAGCATTGGGTTCTGCATCTCTTGTGCCTTCCTTTTCGAGTATTCTCCAAGTCGTCCCGGGTTTCCTCGGTAATTATTAATTTATCTACCATTGTTGTCAAGTCTTTGAAGTCAAGCGCCGCAACATGGAATTTCAAATTTTCCTGTAGGCCTGTGTAGAATCTCTCCATCTTCTTGGCTTCGGTATTCACTTCTTCGGGGGCATATCGTGTGAGTTGATTGAAGTGATGGAGGTATTTCAAAACTGATCTCCCACCTTGGCGGAGAGCCAAAAATTCTCTCCTTCTCGCTGCCATCCAGCCTTCAGGGATGTGGGCTTTTCTGAATGCTTCTTCAAATTCTGACCATGTGGTTTCTCGCTCGGATTCTTGTGCTTGAAAGTTCATCCACCAGGTGGCAGCTCGTCCTTGTAGTTGGTGTGAAGCGTATAACACTTGCTCTCTGTCTGAGCATTGAACCGCGTTGAGTCTCCGTTGAATGTCCCTGATCCAATCATCCGCAGCGAGTGGTTTTGCTGAACTTGAAAAGACAGGTGGTTTCGTTTTCTGAAAAGCAGACCATCTTGATTTTACAACCTTTCCATCTGGCGCATAGTAATCACCGTGAGGGTGTCCATGTGGTCTAGTTGCGAGCTGGTCTAATATTTGTTTCATCAGTTGTGTCTGGCGCATCTCTCTCGATGCCTATTCTTTTCCATTATGGCCAGCACTTGGGCTAGGTTGGTTGGGTTTTCTGTTGATTCTGCTTCCTCGTTTAGGTTGAGGGATGATCCGACCATCTTGCTTTGACTCATTCTTATTCGGTGCTGCAGCAGGTTTTTGGATAATTAGGAGGTAAGTAAAATTTAGAGCTCGGGGTAAGGGTAGAATGAATAGATAAGAGGCTTAGACGAAGGGAAGGAGACTTTTGAGTTTGGTAAGGTTATACCGATATTTTAAGGTAATACAAACTAACAGAAATTAGGGAACTTAATTTTTATAGGTTATGGAATCATACCCAGTACCGTCTTTAAGGTCTGGTATGACCCATTTTACATTACAAAAAGACTTATTACGACAACTGACACAATCTAAGGCTAACGATCTATAGCAGCGAAATCTCCTTGTCGTAAATCGATGGCGGGTCAGTCCACCATCCTAAAAGCGACTCTTGAGAATTACTAGGGATGAGGAGATTCTAAGCGCTAATTACTACGCATGTTTTGAAGTTTGGTTGAGAAAGAAATCTTTAAAAGATTTTTAAAATCAGAAATGTAGGTAAGGTAGAAGGAGGTGAGGAAAAAGAGGAAGATAGCTAATATGCTTATATAAATTTGGCAATCAATTTTTTTTAAGTTTTTAAATAACCTTTCGAAAAAGAAATCCTAAACCATCTTAAGGTCTTGATCTATTGGTCAAGCCGGGCTCTGATACCACTTGTAACGGACCGCCCTTTTTAGGGGGTGCGTATAAATATCTTTGCAGCTACCCAGGAATTTAGCCGTAGATAACCAAGTGTACATTGCCGGCTAAGAAGCAAAAGCGAACATTTTTATAGATGAAATATGGGCCTAACGGCCAGAGTTTTACAAAGGGTGCGGCTAGCACCAGATACATTACCAAAACATCCACAGGAAAGGCTCGAGCAGATAGATCAAGGCCTTCCAAAACCAAATAACATCGCCATCTACGATCTTCCGAAAATCACCAGCTTCAGGGAAATCTAAAAGGGGGATGAGGAGCAAGGGTGAGTACACAACCGTACTCAACAAACCACACGGAAATTCTGAATATTACATGCAAGGATATTGCAAGGAATTGGCACTAAGTTCAATTATTTAGTGGATGCATGCCCTAGAACTTAATTTATACATATATTACATTTGAAACACAAATCATAATCAGCATCATCGATATGATGCAAACCACACACCGCATCATCGATATGATGCAAACCTCAGAGTTATTAACAAAATCCTGATTACGGTTAATTTATCATTAAAACTACTCAAGCTCAGTTACCGGAATCACTCGAAATTAACCCAGCTTCATTAACCGGAAGCACGGCGTATTCGAATACCATTTGTTTCACTCTGCAGAGCTACTCAACTTTACCCACAAGATATCTACGGTCGTTAGTGCCAGTCTAGAACAACATGCAACTTTTATGCATGCGGCCGGACCGAGATTAACATAACCTTTCATTGAACTTCCCCTCTTTAGCTCCTACCCAATAGGTGGTGTACATCCCCAGTTTCCAGGGGCCCACTTGGCCAATAGTGGACTGCGGAATGGCCAACCGAGAATCTCTTGTTGTGAGAACCATGGAAACCCCATGCGTTCCACCCCAAGCATAATCGCGTCCTATCCTTCCTACAAAGAATAGGGATCATCCTGTAGGCATTCCAAGGAAAGACAATATCTTCAGACTCGTGGATCAAGCCAACAGAATTGACCGACCCACTTGTGGTTGAGAGAGGACTAAGTTATTTACTTTGGTCAAGTGGTTGATCCTTAAATGCCGAGACACGGCCATCACACAAAACAATACACGGAACCCGGCCTCATTTCGCAATAGCTTGCGTGTCATCGATTGGGGGCGGGCATAACCACCTTCCGTGGTCCCCAGTGATCCCCCAATCGTAGCAGTTTTAAATATCCCCAAATCGATATTCGAGGTTTTGAGTAATAAAAGAAAGTAGAGTTCATTTAATTTAGCTAATAGCGGTAATTCATTATTGATAACCTAGGGTTAACAAGTGAATATGGCATAATCAATAGGGTTTTAATCAAGGGTGGGTTGTTAACTAATCATGTCTTTCTAAATTAGCCCCTTTTTAATTGCTACTCTATTTACAATCAAGTGCAATAACTAAATCTACATATCTGATAATTATACGGAAAATGGGATTCAACATGTTCAAGGAGTGTGGCTTGCCTTGCGAGGTTAGAGGTTCGCCTAATGAGAGCAGTGGTGTCGAGTCGGGTCTCGTCTTGGCGCTTGCTCTTGACGCTGTTCCAAGCTGCTCGGCTCGATTCGCTCGAGAGTCGCTCCAAGATCGAATCTAGCAAAAGCGAAATCCATAAATAAACGACTAAAACAGACAAAAAAAATAAAAGCGAAAAAGGAGGAGAGAGAAAATGGGAACAAGGTTCAAGGGTATTTTGGAATTTTACAGAATAGGTTTGGCGAAACGGAGATTATTTTGGACTCGATGGCTCGAACGGATCAAGAATATGTATTTTTGGCTATTTTTGGATTTTTAATAATATTCCAAAATCAAAATTGAAAAAAATCGGAAAAAAAGGGAAAGATTTTGGCTTAGTTGCGAGGGATCGCACTTTTGGCCCGCAGTGCGAGCACCTGCAGCACGCTTATCTTGTAATGACGGCGGCCGGCCCATAAGCCTTGTGTGGTATGTGGTAAGGCTGGCGGCGTGCATGGGAGGCGCCGGCATGAGCCCGCTTAGCGGTGGTAGGAGAAGGTGGTGGCGGCAGGACCCGCAGCGGCGTGCGTGGTAGCTTCTGAGCGGGACCAGCGAAGAGAGAAGAGCGACAGCGATGATGGCGCTTCGGCGAAGGAAAAAAAAGAAAGCGTCGGGCGGGAGGGCTCTGGAGGAGAAAAAGCGAGGAGAGAGAGTCTGTGGCGAACTTCGGCAATGGCAGAGAGGAGGAAGCGAAAGCGGTAGGCGGTGGTGTGGCGGTTTTGGAAGAGACTTCATGGGCGGACGAGCTGGCGAGGGAAGAAGTGAGCTAGTGGGAAGGTAGAGGGAGTGATCACGGGCTTAGGCGGAGAGAATGGCGGCGGGGCTTTTATAGCCTCGGCGCGGAGGAAGAGCGGCAGGGAAGAGAGAGACAGATTTTCAGCGGCGAGGCGACGATAAATCACGAAGTGAGCTATGGTGGAAGGGCAGGAGAACATCTGGCGAAGCGGTGGGGCGATGAGATGGGCGGCGGCATACGCAGACGGAAACGATAAACGCCGACCAGGAGAAAGACGGCCGCAGCCGTGGAAAAATGGGCGCCGAGGGGCGGAAAGGGCTGGCGGAAGGAGAGAAAAAGTGGCGCTGAAACAGCGGGATTAGGCGGCAGAAGTTCATATGGCGAAAACTTGGACGGTGGCGAAGGAATGCGAGGGACCGGTCAAAGCAGGCCGCGAGAGAAGGTGGGGAAAGCGATGGCATGTGAGCGTGGGGGTGGCAACGAGTCGGACGAAGTGGTCACTGGCATTGGCTTGAGAGACAGCCAGGATGGCGAGGAGGTTTGGACCGGGCAAAAGCAGCGCGAGAAAGAGGCGAAGGACCGAGGCGGAGGGTGAGTTAGAGGAAGAAGAAAGAAGGAGAAAGAGAAGCGGGCGGTCGCGCTCGGTGGGCGAATAAGCAGACATGGAGAAGAATGCTTGGTAGAAGCGGAAAAAAAAACGAATGGTAGGAATAGAGACGGGGCGGAGGAAAAAAGTTTGGGTGGGAAAGAAAAAAATGGAAATTGGGCCGAGCAAATGGCGGAAAAATTAGCAGGCGAGGTCGAGAAAAAAGATTAGGAGAAAATGGTAAGACCAAGAAAATGAAAATGGGTTAAGGGAAAATTAGATTGAAGAAAATTAGGTCAAAATTGGGAAGAAAAGCAGTGCGGGTTCGTAGAAGAATTCGGACCGGAAAGAATCAGACCAAGGGTCGGTTTGGTGAAAGAAAAATAGCCGCCTGAAAAGCAGTGGTGGGGAAGATTTGGGCCGAATGTTGAAAAGGAGAAAGGGAGCCAAGGCCGAACTTGGGAATTGGGCTAGAGAAAAGGGACTTTTCGAAAGGAAGGAAGAGAAAAGAAAAAGAGGCCGAAATAAATTTAAATAACTTCGGAAGAATTCGAATAAAATCCAAATAAATAAATTAAATAAAATTTTGAAATTTTTGGGGTGTTTCAGATAATCGGATCTAGTTGGATTCGTGAGTGGCCCAAAGACGAACAATCAGTCAAGCATATCGTTCCTTACATCTCTCGTTTTTAGATTATTTTTGAGAATTTCCATGTTTGATTATCACGGAATTTTCACGGATTGGCATTTTCACTGCATATGAACTCGAGTGATACCATTTCAACTTACATTTTGCCAAGCCCGCGTGAGAACTGAACTGTTTTACGTGGAATTCTTCCGCATTGCCTTACCTGTTTAATGTGTAATTTCTGCAAATTCCCACTTTCCATACATGCTCTCGGTGCACTGCAACATGGATCTACCCTTCACCTAGTCCAACTCCAGTTAAATTTGACCCAATGCAAGCCCAATATACGCCCAACCAGATCCCAACCCAGCTCAGCCAAGCCTGATCAAGGCCCAACCAAACCCAAGTCCGATCAAGCTGAATCTAGGTACAACCTAAGCAGGCCAACCTAGCCCAATTCTAATCCAAATCCAGCCCAGATCAAGTGCAAGCGCAGCCAAACTAATTAACGCTCAGTGATGCTTCAATGAATGGATAAGTATCACTGGATCAATTGGATGGTTATGGCTTATAATAATAGTCTAATGCAACCGTTGATCTTAGTTGACACTCAACTATAGATAGGAGATAAATGTATATATACTGTATATTAAAGTGGTGGGGAATGCGGCTATTTAGTGATGCCACGTCGCCCGGTTTGCGGAGAAGTCTTTGCGAGGTCCTTGGTGGGTTTTTAATAAAATATATTCGAAAAAATTTGAAATTACGTTTAGGTCTTTTTGCGGTTTACGTTCGGGTCCTCTTGATGGGTTTTAGCAGAGCGCACCGCGGAAAAAACGAAATTATGTTTAGATCCTTATGCGGTTTACGTTCAGCTCCTCTCGGCGGCTTTTAGAAAAATGGACCCGGAAAAAAACAAAAAATACGTCCGCGGTTTTCTCTAAAAAAAACAGATTCGTCGAAAGTTTATAGCAATTCATGGATTTGCCAACAGGTCCTAGCGGCCCATTTTTTTTAAAAAAAAACATGAAAGCCAAAATAAAAAAACAAAAATATGTTCGTGATTTTCTCCCAAAAAACTTCTGCGGTTTTCTAAATAAACATAGATTCGCCAAAGGTTTATAGCGATTAACTGATTTGCCAGCACGCCTTAGCGACCCATTTTTTCTAAAAAAAGTACGAATACCAAAATAAAAAACAAAAAATACGTCCGCCGTTTTTCTCCAAAAAATAATATATTCACCGAAAGTTTATAGCTATTCACAGATTTCGTGAGGTCCTAGCGATAATTTTTTTAAAAAGCGCCGATGGTTTTTAGCGATTCAGAATTCTTGACGAGTCCTAGCAACAAATTTTTTAAGACAAAACAAGATTTCATACGGTGCAGCGTCATACGATTGAAGTTTCCAAATTTCACCGTCTTATCGTCACGTGCCCAAATTTCGCATATTGACGTAATAGCGCGTGATACAACTAGTATTTATCAAAAGAGAAGCAGTATAGGTACATGCTCAAATTGTTCTCATTGTGTGAGACCGGCCAAAACGAAGTATGAATTGCCCATATATGGGCACGAGCGCAAATATTGGGATTTAGTCCGCATCTTGCTAATCGAATAAAAGTTACACTAACATATAACCTTCCTTGTCCAATGCATTTTAACTATCGGACTACCTCTTTTACGAGAAAAGAGGATGCAAGCACAAAGGGGTTGATGTTAGTGTGTGGTATATCCTGTGTGTACGGTAGACCTTTGCCAACATAGAGATAAGGTGTTATTACTATCGGAGAATATCCTCATGGTTACACAATGCTACTAAACTTTAGCAAAATCCTTTTTCCTCGATAATGCTGGTCATTTTGTTGCCAATCTTTCATCAAAACATTGATAGCAATTTGTTGCCAAATTTTGATAAGCCTTGAAGCTGGAAAATTTGTCACCAAATTAAACTGCCCCTTAGTCCCGCCTTAGTACTTGAGTAAGATTTGCACCAATATATAACTCTATTTTCGTCGACCTACTTGGAGCTGGGTGTTACACGCTAAGGACCAACGGGGGACTAATCACGAAAAGAAGTACCTAACTGCAATTTCCAACTTTGTCCAATAGCGCGTCAACGGCAAGTCAACTTGGTCCGTCGTCGCGACAAGCCGCCCGACAACGTTAGGCCTCTAAAGGGAAGAAAGAACCCCACGCGCTAGTGCGCTAGCATCTTTTTTCTCGGACCTCTCTGCTTCTTGCAAGCTCCAGTCCAAGCAGAGTTCAAGAAGACGCGTAGGGAGAGGGAGGAGTGAGGGTCGCCAGTGGCCGCCGGTGGCGCGAGCTCTCCAATATTTTCAGGTGAGTTCCCTGTAGAAGCTTAATCAACTTTTGATCAGATAAACTTGCCCCTCTTCCTTCTGAATAAAAAAAAAATAAACTTGTTCCAGACCAGACGTTGCTGGAGTGGAAGGAGGCGCAAACCTTGGTCTGCTGCAACCGCTGCTAGCCTCCTGCAGCTCCCCGCCGGCGAGGCTGTCGAGCATCGCGTATGTGACCAGAGCACCAGACCCAGCGCACGCGTCCTGCTCGACGAATTGCCGCGCCGTCTAGCTCAAGAAAGGTGGGGACTTTGCCTTGCTCTCGCTTGTTTGTCTTTTCATTTACCCTACCAAGTTCTACAAACGCTCTCCACAAATACCGTCATTGAGAACATACTAGCGATGTTTGGACACGTTAGCAGTGCCTTGGTTGAGTACTGAGTAATACTCGATGAGTATTAGGCATGTTTAATCATTCATGGAAAGGATCCCATTATACGCCGTGTGAATCACAAAGCCAAACTTATCTGATTCTTGACTGTTGAAACGGTTACG